>JANTPZ010012353.1:0-14399 GCA_025593235.1 Vachellia pachyceras | reverse complement strand
CAAACTATAAGGGTAAAATGGTAAATTGGTTATTACATTCCCTCCCTTCCCCTTCTAAACCAAACAAAATATCATTAAAAATCTTTTCCCTTCCTTTCCCTCGAATCAAACCAAACAAGGTAATTTTATACCCTTCCATCCCTTCCCATCCCCTCCTATCCTTCCCCTTCCTTTCCCCTCCATCAAACCAAACAAGGCCTTATGGTAATTCCTTTGCCATATTTCGTTTGAGAACTAAACCCTATGATAACAAAGACCTGCACCACAAATTACGGAAAAAAAGGAGATTTATTGTAAGGTCACAAGGAATGGAATTATTTATGAAAAGGTTTCAAGAGTTGTTAATGGCAGCTACTCCACTTGTCAATGGTGCTTCTCAAATTGTCATTAACTTCCTTCCTTAGGACCTTATAATAAATCTCCCAAAAAAACTCTCTATCAATAAGCATAAATCTGCACTTTAAGTAGGTGGTATGCATATTTTATTAAGTATATCTCTTACGTATTTTATGAGATAAGTATTGTGTGAATTGTCAAGTTTCCTTTTTTTTTTGTGATATTTCCTTTGTAATTTTGATCTTACTGTAGCTTTCCCTAGTCCTGAGCATAGATCTGTATAAATATATATGTATGGATCTTCAAGGGTTTGTTTGTCACTGAAACTTAGGTTTTGTTCAAGTATAAAATTTTTTCTGAAAATCTATTTTGGTTACAAAACCTCGATTTGAAACTTAGATTTTTTATTTCATACTTTTTTCCTACTTGTTCTTCTTTCCTACTTTTTTTCCTCTTTATCTTTCCTACTTTTCATTCTTTCTCTTTCCTCGGAATTCATAAAACTAATAACTTCCCAAACATAAATCACTTTTCAAAACCTAGATTTTGCCTCGGAATCTGTGAAAGCTATTTTCCAAAATCTATTCTCCAAAACCTAGGTTTTGCCTTGAAATTTGTAAAAGTTATTTTCAAAATAGCTTCCAAACAAGTCCCAAGGGTATTGTTTTCTTCCCTTTGAACCCAGCTTTTTCTTTTTGATCTATAAATAAACGTGTGCGCGCGCCTATATGCTGCTGGACTTTCGTTGGGTGAGAACCCAGTTTTTCTTATCCCAGGTTTGAATCTGGAAATTTTTTTTTATGATGCATCGTTACCCAGTTTTTATGAAGTTACCCAGTTTTCATGTTCTGGTGATACTCCTTAATCCTCATTTACCGTCATCTAATCTACCTAGTTTTTTTGCTTTGATTTCCAATAGAAAAAAAATAGAAGAACAATAAAAAAATCGCCATTTTGTAACTCAAAGGTTACAGGGCATTATGCCAATAACTGCACAGTTATTGCACTGTGCTGATAACTAAACGTTACCGTAACTTTAGAGCCCATTTTTGTGTTATAACTGCACTGAATGTTATGCTTTGAACTACACATCGCCGTTTTAATTCCATTTTTGGTTGCCGTTTTGGTTCTACGAAATGTCATTATTTTGGGACCATGGGCTATTTTTGAGCCCAGACTTATTATTTAAAATAATGATAAATAAAATGGTGCTGGGCTATTTTTGGGTACGGCTTTGCTGGGCCAGTTATTAGGCTGAAAATCAATTTTTGTCTATATGTTGCAGACCTTTTTTTAAGGACAAAGGACCATGAGTTGGGCCAATATGTTTTAGGCCTTCAAAATATCCGACTTTCATCGTGGGCCAGCATTGGGCCCAGATAAAAAGAGGTCTCTCGTCCATAAAACGTTTTGGGTCGTTGCATTTGGGCCTCCGCCTATTTTCTGAAATCTTTTTCAGCCTTCAAAATTAAAAAAGGAGGACATGTGTCTGGGCTAGCTTTTGGACTACATTTGTCTACCACTGATTTAATTATAAAAAATGAAATGGGTGCATGTTATAGATTTTCTTACAAAATATTATTTTTTAATCATTATTTGGGCTCATTTTTCTGAGATAATTATGGCAAATTATTTTACTTTAGAATGCTTACGCCAAATTGTTTTAATATCAATAACATATAATATTAGTATGCTATTTAATTGTTTCAGTGTATTAATGATGTTTGTGATAAATCTTTTTATTATCGAATTAATTGGGGAGTATTACGTTAAATTTATTCTCTTTTTTGTCATTTGAAATATATTCCATAAAGTATTTTAGGATTAAGTCATTTATTTGGTAACATTATTAATTACCATTGGTTAAGTATTCAATTAAATTATTTTGAGCTCATAAGTTGAGTTTGATTATACTTTTCATATGCATGATTCGTTCCATCAAATTGTGAAATATTATTATTGCATAACTTATTTTAACATGATATACAATTGTTGAAATTGTTTTAAAGATTAAATTTTACAATTATTTAATTGCTTGAAATCTACAAACTTGTATTTGAATTGAAAGATGGAGGAATAAATTATTGTATGGGTGTATATAGTAATGAGAGAATTGATTAAATTATCATCAAGATTTATGCATATCTAAAATTCAACTGCATACGGTTGATATTTGTGTTTAGTATACAATTTTGGGTAGTAGCTATAACATTGTATATGCTACATATATAGAAGACCCATTTGTTCTTTATAACAATTCAAAAGAAATGTATAACCACCAGAAATTAGTTATCCCCCTGAAAGCTCATTATGAATGGATGTATTTACATTTATATAATTTGATATATTTGTTTAATCATGGATCTATCCAATAAACTCGACTCTATTCCCAGAATTGAATATAGTGAAACATAATAATTGTGATAGCCAATAAAGTAGATATGGCCACAGTCATAGGTGTTGGTGTGATCAAAATTGTATTGGTTCTAATTCTCACATGAAGTGAAGAAAAATTGATAAAAACCACAAAAAGGGCAAAATATGGGCATATTAAATAAATTAGATGTGCATTGAATGCTCTGGAAGAACTAATATTACGTTGCTGAAAGAAACAAAATTATACGTTGAAAATGCACTCAATTCTACCCAATTTATAAGAAATTTGTAAAGTTTCATGACAGTGAACCAGAAGTTTACTAAGACTAACGAATTTAATATTTAACATGTAATAGTAAACTAGCTGTTTACTGATGAATTTGATAGATGTTATGAGATAGTAAACCAGAAGTTTACTAATTAATGCAAGCCAGCAGTTTAATAAGATAAACTAGAAGTTTATCAATGAATTCAATGTTGGCCATGACCGGTTAGACCATCTCAGTTAAATTAGGATGCGAGAAATGATTGAGAATAAATATGCTGCATGTTCCAAGGGAATATTTGTTATTATGTCCTCATAAAATTAAATACAATGCGAGCTTCTCACATTTTTAAAACGGATACAGGAATATGTTTGTGGAATGATAAACCCACATGGTGAACCATTTAGTTACCATATGGTTTTAATTGATGCATCGACTAAATGGTCTCACAGTTATTAATTATCTTCTTGCAACCTGAAGTTTGCAAGATTCTTTGCTTAATGAATATGGTTAAGAGCATATTATCCTGATTATCCGATTAAGAAACATTATTTTGATAGTGCTAATGAATTTACTTCAATAGCATCAATGAGGATTGCATGTCCTTTAGACTTGATATTGAACATCCTGTAATTTATGTTCATACGCAAAATAGACTAGCAGAATGGTTGATTAAATAGTTGCAACATTTTTATATGAGATATAATCTCCCATATTATGCTTTGGGACTAACCATTTTGCATGCAGCGTTGTTAATTCACATGATGCCAACAAATTATCAAAAGTTTTCCCCTTACAAAGGTTTTTGATCAAAAACCTAATATTTCATACTTTTGGATGTGTAATATATGTGCATGAAAAACACATTGAATATATGCTGGCTATGACTTTTATGGCACGGTTTATCGAATGTCATTTGATGGATTACTTTCATCAGTATCAGGGGGAGAAAATAAGCAGCTGGGTAAAAAGATTAGCTGGAATGAATTATCATTGGTTCACTGTTGATCCTTGTACTGATATGATGTGCATTGAAAATTTAAAAGATAATTCATTCATAGAATTTAGCTACAAAATGCCGGAAGTCTTTATTAATCCAAAGAAAGCGGTGAAGTCACATATCCCAGTTGCTAATGCTCCAATAAGAATATATGTCTCTGAAAGACAATCTATTATGAACGAATTTAAAACACGCATGAAGTGTGAAAAGCACATTGATTCAAAAAATAACAAAATCCTCAAAAAATAAAAGAGGCCAAGAATATAGATAGTCAGTTGAGGATAATTAAGAATACTTGATTGCCCAGAAGAGCTAACTCTTGAAGAGTTATTTTCTCTAGAAGAGAATATTATAGTCCCAAAAGAGACTCAGGTACCTAACACATTTTAAAATAATGAGATCTCAATAAATTGTGGAGTTCGATGGGAAGAAAACTAAGTTAACGTTGATAATATATCATAAAATAACATATAATGTAATGAATGATGAGGATCATGAGCTTATATCCATTTTTGAGTACCAATAAAGAAAAGATTGACCATATGAATATAAACCATTATGTATGAAAGAGAAATGGAAAAGACAAAATGATGAGATATATGATACACTTGGCATTATCATTTATATGAGAGTCCCTGAAGGACCTGTGATGGTAGAAGCATCAGATGCAAGTTCTCGAGAATAGTATTAAATTGAGCTAAACAAGTATTAATATGACTTGAAGCAATCAAAATGCATTTTTATCGCACAATATGTAAGTTTACCATAATTGTTATATATGTTGATGATATTAAAATCATTAGAACTCCTCAAAAGCTCTAAAAAGGCGAATGATTACCTGTAGGTTAATAAAAACCCTTTTATACCTTGAGAAATTAACGAAGAGGGAGTTGAAGAACTATATGGTCCAGAAGTACCATAATTAAGTACTTTTGGGGCACTAATGTATTTTTGTTGATTTCACACGTCATGACATATTATTTATCTTTAATCTACTAGTATGATATAGTTCTTCAATATTACTAATGTATTAAAATAGAGTGAAATATATCATTCATTATCTCCGAGGTACTATGAATGTAGGGTTATTATAATCAGGTATGCCTAAGTATAAACTGATCATTTATGCATATATTGTTTATTATACTTGCTTATATGTGTAGATACATCTATATCAAGGACTATAGAGTGAAACTTATTTCACTAAAGTTCTTCACCTGTGAACTTTTGAATTCCAATGAAAATCTAGCTGGGTTGTTCAACAAGTTACTTTACAAACTCAGAGATATTAAGTGATATTATTAAGAGGGGGAGTTGATACACACGGTACTTTTTTTCCTTATCTAGGTTTTGTCCCACTGGGTTTTCATAGAAAGGTTTTTAATGAGGCAGCATTATGATGTGTATCTATGAACATTGTACTCTTTTTTCCTTATTTAGGTTTTATCCCACCGGATTTTGCTAAAAAGGTTTTTAATGAGACATATGTTTAGTCATAGACATCCAAAGGGGAGTGTTATGAATATTATTATATGGATGTCCATGTCTCCCATTATTCCCAATTACATTTTGTATTCCCTTGTTACCTCATGTAATCTTTATAGTGATATATCTTCATGCAGGGGCGGAGGCACATTGGGCTGAGTGTGGGCAATTGCCCCCACTCAGTTTTTGGGTGTCTATATAAATACATATTGGATTTTATTTTGCACTCACTGATTTTTAAGATTTGAACCCACTCAAATTATTTATGCTTGTAAGCTTGTTATCATTTGTTTGAAAATAAAAAATTGCCCCCACTGGCCTAAGGTCCTGGCTCTGCCACTGCCTTCATGTAAATTTATGCCTATATATACAAGGCATATCACACTCAATGGGAGAATCTCATTTCACTCTTCTCTCTTCTCCCCCTCATGCTCTCTCTTCTCTCTTTTCCTCTATGTACATTGTTCATCTTCCTCCTACTTCCTTCTTCCTTCCTTTAATTTCTAACAATCACCTTGTTTTCGGTGTGTTTTTTTTCTGTACACATATTTTCATACATTAACACAATTGGATTATATATTGGTTTATCAATCATGAAAATTAATTTGAAGAATTGATAATTATTTATATTTTAAAATAATGTATTTTCGTCAATTTAACAAAGTAGTGTAATATATAAGTAACTGATACACAGTAAATCTAATTTGATGGACTGAGAGTTATCCTTGAAAATATTATTAAAGGATTGGTATTTATGCCTCCAATGTCACCATCTTCTCTTCCATCCTTGTTCCTCTTTTTTGAAAAATTCAAATTTTATATTTTATAAAATTACTGTCAACATTTTAAGTTATTAAAATACTGAAAATGAATGCAAAAGTTTAAAACTGTAATAAAAAATAGAAAATATTTTGTAAAAAAATTCATATCCAAACCATTCAAATATCCTTTAAAGTAAATATAATCATTGTAAAAGAAAATGAAGTATAAAATGCAATTCCAATATCTTTTTAAGAAAGAAGAAAACAATTTTACTGTTTGCCTATTCATATAAAACCACTACAATATAGTCAAGGTTCAGACAACTACGGAATCAGGTCCAATGCTCATGCAAGACAGCAAAATGCAAAACACCAAACATGAAAAGGTCAGGGAGTTTTATTTGATTTCCTATTGAACAGTATATTAGTATAGCATCACTTCAAATTGCTGAATAAAAAGTGAAGTAGACGCTATGCAAGTTCCGCTCTTACAATACAGCATAACTGATGAAGTTTTATGCTCTCTCCATTGTAGTTTGAATCTATCCCCAATCGATCCATTTGTCCACTCTAAAAACGAGGCCGATTGGAATTACATGCTCTGCCTGTATTTTTTTTTTCTTTTTGCCATCGACATGCTCTGCCTATATGCTTATCCACTGAGAAAGTAATTCATAAAATTCAATGACAGCAAATAATAAATGGTCATCCGGGACCACAGAATGGGCGGCTTACTGACTTCTGCTTGTGTCAGCCTATGTGTCTTCTTGTTGTGTAAGAAAGGGGAAGGTAGGTGCTCATAGTTTGGAAGACTATTACATCTGAGAAACAAGGAGTTCATTCCAAGTATCTGGAACTCCAGGCAGGCACCAATGCAAACAATCGCTATCATTTTTAGTTCCTCGAATAGTGTAGCGAGACATGTGAGCCTCATCCCTCAATTGAGAAAGGGCAGTTATATCCAGCATCTTAATCTTCGTATTCCTTAGTGCACCTTCAATAGTCAGATCACTTGATCCATCTTGTACAACCTCACTTCCTCCAGACAAAGGGATGGAATTATCACAGCTACCTCCAGAGTTCCAATCCCCGTTGACGAAGTGCCTTGGTGATATAGTCCTAAAGAACGCTCCAAGCTGGGGGTGAGAGACAAGTTGTGAATCCACCCATCTAGCTACGCTATAGATTGTAAAGTTCTTGGCATTTCTGATTTCTGCAAGCCTCTTGTCTTCATTAGGTCTCCCATCAACATACATGATCCACCGGTTTGCATTAAGTTTCCCCTGGTTCCAGTGGTGCCCCGTGTTAAGAATTAAGACATCGAAACGACTGATGAACTTCTCCAGAAATGCAGTTGGGCGGTCTAAGTGCATGGCAACATTGGTGAGTGGATCTTTGATGTTAAGGGGCTCTAGATAACATAAGCTAGCTGACCAATAGTACAAGATTGTAGTGTTGGTCTTGGGGAATCTGTAGGCCCAGCCATCAGGACGAATAGCACCACGGCGTTTTACAAGACCGTATTGCCATCCCACGTCTTCAACTTCAGGACTCTCTTCACCACCAGTGACCATGCACATCAGGGATTGAAATTGCTGCCGACCCAACGAATCTCCTACAAATGCTATTGTTTTGTCCTGCATTCTAGAATCCGCTTCAAATTAAAGGCCACACGCAACTACAATCTCAATTCTCAAAATTTAATATTCAAAAAGCAAGTCAAGCTTTTTCCAAAGAATCAAATTCACTAGAAAGGCTAGGAACTCTGACCCCTCAATTTGACTTCAAAGTTTAACTATCTCATTTCAATGCTTGAGAGTATATTTCACTTTCAAGTTCCTCAGGTTAAGCTCGTCAAAATTTCTATCATAATGATGTAGCTGAACATGAAATTGATCAGGTCATTAAGTTTCCAACGATGGCTAAGACATGCAAAACAAAGCCTCATATATTTGAAGGAGCCGTGACAACAATATTATTTTGGTGTTATCCGGTACTTTATGGCTATATTAGAATGACAATACACCGTATCACTCATCCATCATGACAAGCTTAATGTGAGGACGAGATTGAAGATGAAATACATTTTGAAGGACTGGAATGAGAGATTCAAACTTTGGGAGATGAAATCGACACAGTGAATCCTTCAACAACCAAAAATGTCAATTCCGTCCAAAAGGGGAAAAGTATCAATTGACAGAATTTTCTAGCCGAAGCTTATAAAGGAAGAACTTGGATGAGCAGCCTGTAAAAAATATAAAAACCATAGGCAAATTATATTGAAGTTCAGTTTTTCAAAAGAGATATATATTATAATGCAAGTTCTGTACTCAAGTTTGAAGAAAAAATTTGCTAAACCATAACAAACAAACCAATGAATAAATAAAACAATGAGATAATAATAATATACATTCACAACTAGATCAGCTAAAAAAGAAAGGGTTCTACCCACTTTCTCAAAAATGCAGACCGGTCAAACTCTGGCGTGTCACAATTTTCTGGCTGCCAACGGTATCCCTCATAAGAGAAATCTGGTCGTGGTGTCATTCTACATGACCACATTGGGGATAACCATTTTTTGCAGCCAAATCCAGAATATAATGGCCTTCTCTTGTCTGCAACCCATCTACCCTTTGCGTAGTTACAGACTGCAAATACAATAATACATCCGCTCTTACATTATTGGAGACAATCTCCATTTAGATGAAACCAGTAAACTAAATCTGGCCAGCTAGTTTTATTGAACATAATAGTGAAGGAAATGCAACCACAGAAGAATTTCCAAAATAATCAGCAGAATGGTATTATAGTTTCTTGAGGTTCAAACTGGTGTATCTTGGCCATCGGCCATTTATATTTCTAGTTTTTATAGGATTGCCTGTTACTGTCAATCTGTCATAAAAAAAGGAAAAGGATACAGAAATACTGGGCTATAATAATGGACATGTTGCTAAAAAGCGTTGACAAGAGCTTCTCCTGTCAAGAGCTTTCCTTTCATTTTATAACATTTTAAAAAATATATATTCCACAAAATCGATAAAATTCAGTTAAGAATGCAAATATCAAAGTTGGGGCATAAGACTCTCGATATTGAATTCATGCAGGCTATTGACAAAGATGTAAAGTGAGTGCATATGGTTGGGGGAATGATACGCATTGCACAACTTGAGTGAGGGAACGGAAAGGCATACGACCCAATATTGCAGCAGAATAATAAGTTATGAAATTCAAATTCAGAATCGATCATACAGCTAAAGAAGAAGAAGAAGAAGAAGAAGCCAAAATATGCATTTTCAATGTAGTAATAATAACATATGTGAATTTATGAAGGAGGAAAACTTTTTCACTACAATTTCTAATTTTGACAGAGAATACTAAGAATCTACCTTTTCTTCCTGAAGAGGACCTGACACCCTCAATGTATTGTATTTCAGGAGAATATGAAGGAACAGAATGTACAGAAACTGCATCCGCATAATTAGGTTGCACCTCTGTGTCACTTTTGTTGCTGGTAGGATAGGATATCTCCTCACTTTTTGTCAGCTTTGGATCTCCCATTGAATTATTTGGGGCTTTTACAAGCGCTCCTAAGAGAAAGGGGAAGATCAGCACAATTTGAAACCAAAACGACAGGCTTGGAAAAGGATAAAACCAGAAATATGAACATCAAATGATACAGAACCTATTGCAGGTGAAAGTAACGGTTAGTTAACAGACATTGGAATAATGGCAATCAAATTCTACAAGAGATGCAAGAACTGAAAATGTAACTTCAAGTTTGTTCACTGTTACATTAGGGATTGTTGTGTGCTATAAATTACTAGATTCCTATAGAGTTGAAGAAGCACATCCAGCAAGATGGTATCGCATCATAAGTTCATAACCAATACACCTACTCAAGTCCAGGCACAAAATTAAAATCCCCAGGTGTTTTACCCAATATACCAGATACACATACTTATAACCAGACCAGTTTGTAAAGACTGAAATGATCATCTTCATGTACCCATAAGAATACTTTTCTTTTAGTTTAGAAGAATGAATTACTGTATCTCTTACAAAGAATACTCTCTTTCTATCTGTGAGTATTAGAAGAATTTAACAAGTGGATATTCAAAGCGATATTTCAAGAAATGGAGAGAGGGAGGATTTACATTTTCTTTCAGAACATGAATGGTCTAAACCACATTGCATTCCTGCCTCACCGAATCCTAAAAAGACCACATATGTCATTATTTACATATATAAACTTTCTAGGGAGACATACCTGATAAAGGTTTGTGATACCACTCTTCAGCTGAATGTAAAGTTATAGCAAGTGGATTTGTCTCCCATGTCCACAGTAATGTGGTCATTAGGACAAGAGAAACAAGGACTACAAAAATACGCCACCCTCTCAAGCCATACGTAAGTCCTCCTTTCATCTCTACTTATATGCTATAGAAGATACAGATATTTGGATCGGTCAGTATATTCAAAAAAATCCAGAACACAATATTATTGTTGTTGTTGTTATTGCTATGAAGGCTTATCTGTAAGAAGAGTAGGATCAGAAAAACACATGGAAGTTCATAAAAATTAGCAAGTATATATACTGGAATTGATGAAGTTGCACTCATAACAAAAGTACATTTTTCTGTATTTGAACATTACTGTGTCCACATCAGTAGGTGCATGCGACGATTTTTTAAGTGCCAATATCTTAAAAAATGTTTTACAATTAGCACCATAATAATTTAGAATTTAGAAATTAAATTTCTTTTTTTAAAAAAGTAATGAATCACAAGACTCCAAATAGTTGCCAGACTACAGATTTAATACATCTGCATCATGGAAGAAGTAGTGGAAAGTGTAAATGGAAGCTCAGCAATCCTTTCCCATCCTTGCCCCCCATGGAAGAGATAAGGATATTATTATTAAATGCTAAATAGCACCTTCTTGTCAAGCTTGACCTCAAAATTTCACCCTCCAATCAAACACGCCCACCAACGTACTTCACAATTCAGGAACCTCTAGTCATCACCAAAAACAATGAGATTCCATGTTGTGTAACCTATCGAGCTCAATCAAGTTACACAGTAACGCAATAAAAAATGAATTGATTTGAATTATCATGCCAAATCCCAAACTTGTAAACTTCAGTGCTAGCCAAGGTTCACAGGCATCCATTCTCCAATATAAATACAAAAATTGAGTGTAGGCACAATTAGATGTAGATATATGAATAATGACCATGGTTTAACAGTTCAGGCATCGGAAGCTCTGTTGTCATGACAAGCTTCATACCATTCATAATACAACAGTCACTACTTCTAATTCTAGAGTAATGATAACTTTCGTATGTGTTCCAATGTAGGTTGCTGTAACTTTAAAATATAGGAAGTCGCTTAGAGGAAAAACTTACAGATCCCAGAGAAGCTTCTGGAGAGGTATTTTTAAATTATTGCAGCGCAGACACGAGATAGCCAAGTAAATTTGAAGCATCAGTTCCAATTCTCCTAAGAAATGACTAGAAACGTTGGGCTTCAGTTGAGTGTACGAACCATGAACACAATGCACTCAGCCGCAATATTCTGGTGATAACAAAATCCAAATTTCAAACCAAAATGCGTATAGAAAGAAATCCTTGATGTAGAAATGAAACGAAGCACTAACTGTGAAAAGCAAAACCGAAAAAACGACCCCGCGCTGTGGAGTCTACTCTGAAATTACTTGCGCGGCTTTGGATCGGCTATCACAGTTGCAGATCCAATTCGAGTTGAGAGAAAATGGAGCTGAGCGAATAAGATAGGAGTTTGTTGGCAAGTTCTGTCGTCTCGACAGTCGACACAGAACTTGCTGCCTGAGACCAGGTAATTTCGACACATAGGAAAATGAAGGGGGTTATTTTTAGTAATTATGTTTACTAAATGACCACTATTTTCCCGAGATCTAATGGCATGGCGTGGCAACTGATTATTGGAAGGTTTGCGGAGCATGTTCTTGCTGCCTGCATCGTTATTGTTAATTAATTTAAATAATGCACGTAACTGAAGAAGAATAAAAAATGGCTGAAAAATTACTTATATTGTGCTCGTTTGGGAACTCCGTTAGAAAAATGGATTTTACAGATTTCGAGGCATTTTGAGAATTTCGAAATGGTTTTACGGAATTTAAGATGATTTTTATGGATTTCAAGATAGTTTTTACAGATTTCGAGATGATTTTATCTCGGTTTACGTGCACCGTTTGGGAAAATGGCTTCCCAAACAGGCACATTCCCGTCTCGCTGACAATAAATACTACTCTTGTATTAAATATAAAAATTAAATAAATGGTTTGTTTTGTTGTTATTTTTTGTTTTCGGTGATAATTTGTTTTGTTGTTAGATATAAGATTTGATTCATTTTTCCATCTAAGTTTAATTTTCTCACAATATTCATATTTTTTACTGGTTCAAAATATTCATATTGCTTGCATATTATCAAAGAGTTTCTATAAAGAGTGGTTACAACTTACAGCTCGATTAAAAATTATATTTATTTTCTTGATAAAAAATTATATTTATTTTATTTTTCTTGTATAAAAAAGATATTTTAAATAAAAGTGCTTAAATACTCGTAAACTTTTAAAATCAGAATAAAAATGTTAAGACCTTGGTTAAGGTGCAAAAGCACCCCTCAACCTTCATCAACAAAGCATTTAGCACTATATATTTGTTGTATGTGAAAAAATAAACATGAACATTTAAAATGGGTGCAGAAATGTCATGATTAGTAGCACACTCAGGACCATAGTTCAGGGGGTGCAAACTATTTTTTAAGAAGATAAGTAAAACATATTCTTAATATCTTTTGAGAAAATTTAAGCAAAAAATCAGTGGGTTTACAATTAACAAATGAGTGTATGCAAAATAAATCAAATAGTAGTAATATATACATAATTTTATAGAAGTCATAGGGTGCAGCTGAACCCATTCAACTACACTTAGTTCCGCCCATAGTCTTGATTGTAAATATAACCATACACCGTTACTTTTTGTTATCAAATTCACATTATGAAAAATGTATGATGCTGAACACACATCCAATGGCGGACTTAGGACCATAACTCAGGGATTCAACATAAATATGTTCAAGATAAGTAGGATTATTCTTAATATATTTTGTGAAGAATTTAAGCAAAAATTTAGTGAGTTCAAAATTAGTAAATGAGTGAGTGCAAAATAAATCGTATAGTACTAATATATACCTAATTTTCTGAAAGTCAGGAGGTGCGGCTGAATCCATTAAAACATCCGTGTGTCCGCCTATGTGCACATCTTATACTCACTTTTATTTAATTATTTAATTTTTATATCATTATATGATTAAAAATTTCTTGCTGAGAGAAGGCGGGGGAGGATGAGGCTGACACGTTTCAGATGTTTATGCGGCGTAGCTGCCATACGTAGTATCATAACAATGCACTTGCCAAATGAAATGTAAGTGAGATTTCTATTTTTATCTGTTTTTTAAAGGACGAAATAATTGACTTTTAGTTAATTTTGTTTTATAAGAGTATACACCATATTTTTGTTGCCAATCGGGGATAATCCAGAGCGGTAGATCCCAACGAAGACCTATGGTATATCAGATCGCTGACCGCTAGCACTGTCGGTTGTTGGTTGATTTTGTTCCTCCATCCTCGGTCAACGACAGGACAAGAAAAAAGTCAAAGCATTAATTGGCTGTTCTCCGTAATTCCCGCCACCTATCGGTCTCTTTGTAATAAACAAAAACTTCATTAAAGATCACGAACGGTGCAATACTAACCCTTCATCACTATATAAAATTGGTAATTTTTAGATAATGATGCACGAAAGTATGATGCTTCCTTTTATTTTTAATAAAGGATTCAATTTAATGCACAAAGTGAATTTTATATTAAATATGGAAGTATTTTGGAATTCCAGTTAAAGTTCATTATCTGTGAGAGGACAACAAAGAAAGTGGCATTGGAAATAAAAGAATCGATTCTTTTCAAGGCCAGGTTTCTGTGTTTGTGTTTCAACACCGAATCTGGGCTGACCGTGCAATCGATCGGTTCGGCGCCTCCCACTTGGATGGATCTGGTCAAGATCCACACTTTTACCCATAAGGCCATAACACCTATGTTCATTTGGAGAAAACTTGTTTCAGCTTGATGCCGGAAATA
>JANTPZ010012352.1:0-10365 GCA_025593235.1 Vachellia pachyceras | reverse complement strand
GTAAACTTTGAGAGGTAGCCATTCTTCCTTTCTCATGATCTTTCAAATCTTATCGTGCCTTTTACACCCTAATCACTCTTCCTGCGCGTTTCTGCCCCAGATCTGCATCGCCTTCTGTAGGTTAACCCTTTGAACCAATTAAATGTAGTGAAATCAAAATTTCTTTAGAAATTGATATCATCCTCGAATTTAATAGATATACACATTCTTCGTTTATTTTCGTTGTTCGATCTGCTTGTTCGTGGGCTTATATTTCATTTTTCATGTTCCTTATTATTACTATTTTTAGCAGTACACCTCTAAGTACATGCGTTAATACGATTGCAACTACTCGGATGCATGCGATCTGATCAACATTTATGTAACGGCAGAGCAGCGGAGTTTTGATGGTCTAATGAGATTTTTCTTCTCTATTTTTTACTGTACGATCAGCGTCGAGTGATCTCTAGCTAGCCACTTCAGAAGTCAAAATGGGGTTGACGTTCACCAAGCTCTTCAGTAGGCTTTTTGCCAAGAAGGAAATGCGCATTCTGATGGTAGGTCTTGATGCTGCTGGTAAGACTACAATCTTGTATAAGCTCAAGCTTGGCGAGATCGTCACCACCATCCCCACCATTGGTGAGCTCCAATACTCATGAGTAATCTTTCTTTCTTTTTGAATGGTCAGATAGAAGATTGCTGGAGCCTTGTGAATAATTAAAAGGGTAGGCTCGTTTAAAAATAACCTGATGTGTAATGGTTCATCGCTGTTTGGTGATCAGTTTCACTAGAAGACTGAGGAATTATGATACTTCTAATTTCTCTTGCTTTAGATCCCTCCTCACTGTACTCATATGAATGGAGAGCCTTTTTTTTCTGCAGGGTTTAATGTTGAGACTGTGGAGTACAAGAACATCAGCTTTACCGTATGGGATGTTGGTGGTCAGGACAAGGTACGGTTGCTTTTCTACATTCCCTGTTGCTTGTTTGTTCCTATGGATTGAGAATCTGAGAAAGCAAGTAGAAGTCACGCCTTGCATTTTTTTTAATACTTTTAATTCTAAGTGCTTATTACATGTTCTGGCTTTGTTTAAGCTTATGGGGTTGCTACTGAGCTTATCCATTTCGTGTCATACCGGGGGGTGACATTTCTGTTTCTTACCATGGTTTGAACAAGGTGGAAGCAGATTTTGAAGTCTGGGAATGTGGGTATGGGGTTGTCTCTAGTTTGTATGGTCAGTGTTTTGCTGTTTTCGAGTGAATAAATAAATATTTTAATAGAAAGAGTCTTGTGCTCACCTTACGGGGAGCATACCTAGTGCGGTTCCAGTTTATGTAATCTACTGATTATGAATATTTTTATCTCTGCTTTGGCTTGTATTTGTGTTGAATAGGTGTCTTTTCTGCTAGTGCCTTTAATTATGAGCAGAGCATGTTGACTTGGCAACCAATGTTGAATGGCATTATTTTATACATACAGATTCGTCCACTTTGGAGGCACTATTTCCAGAACACCCAGGGTCTTATTTTTGTGGTTGACAGCAATGATAGAGATCGAGTAGTGGAGGCAAGGGATGAGTTACACCGCATGTTGAATGAGGTATGTAATTATGTACACGCTATTGGTTGAATATATACCAGGGAATGAGGGTTTAGCAAGAATTGAGTGTTGTGGGAGAGGCCCTAGCCTCTTAAAAGCTAGAGGAAGGTGCTCCTTGTGTGCGTTCCTGTATTTTCTTTTCAGGGCTATTTTCAGTACTTTGTTTGCTTAGACCTGTATTCTAGCTAATTATTGACATAATTTTAATTTGAATACTGTTTGGATCTTAAGCTTATTCAGACAAAATAAAAAACACGTAATCTGAGGTGCCATTGTGTTGCCTCGTCTCAATTAGGATTGATATAATCTTGAATTTAATTTAGAAGGACTTGTGTGCTTGATTTGGTTATGCAATTCCAGAGATGTAGCAAAAATGACGGGAATATGTTGGCAAAAATGAGGGCATTGTGACTAATAAATGGGGGTTGGGAAGGTTTAATTGCGACTTATAAAAATATAGGGGACAATCAATTGAGTACAAGACTAAAGTAGCTAGGTGACATTAATAATTCAGTCTGTTGTGCGTTCATATATAGAGTTGTTCATCATCTTGTGTCCACTGTCCAGTGACATTAGGTTTTCCTCAGAAGCTGGTAGGTCAAGAAATTGGTTGAGGGGCATTTTCTTGTTCAATGACCACAAATTTTGAAATTATGAAATTTGTTATTTCCATGTCTTTGTGCATGACCTGCTCAAAAGGGAAAGAGAGATGGTAAGAAGGGAAATGATGGAAAGGTTTTGACCTAGATGGAAACTCTTTTAATGGGGGTAGTTGGTGTGGCTTTGCTTTGTCGATTTTGTGATAGTTGGAGCACCAATTCATTGACCAAGATTTGTTATTTGATGTCAATTTTAATTATCTTTGCGCTTGATTGCTTGTTATCTCTCTTGTTTATTCATTCTATGTATTTGGATAATCCTTTTATTGAAGTTTTCTTTAAGTTTTAAATTGTTTAACTGATTTGTTTTTGTGAATATTGGTTTGTGGGATGCAAAAGACATAATATTGCTGTGTGAATCTAAATGTTACTTCAGGATGAACTGAGAGATGCCGTTTTGCTTGTTTTTGCCAACAAACAAGATCTCCCCAATGCAATGAATGCTGCAGAAATAACTGACAAGCTTGGACTTCATTCCCTCCGCCAACGCCACTGGTTAGATGATATTAACTTTTGAAGTAACCTATGAAATAAGCTGTCTGTTGGATGGGTCGCAAGTGCAGTTCTTAGATTGTTACTTTTATTATTCCAGTTGTGCAACTTCTGGAGAGTGAACTTCCCATGAAAGACACGTTATGGTATTTTATGCAATCATTTAATTTGTTTCAGGTACATCCAGAGTACATGTGCAACTTCTGGAGAGGGTCTCTATGAGGGTTTGGACTGGCTGTCCAACAACATTGCTAACAAGGTGAGTAGCACAATTCAGAGTTTAAATGGTTGTGGTTTGGTGTTAGAGACAAGCTGTACATACCCTAGTTTTTTTTGCATGAATGCTAGAGCTCTCGGGCATATGATGGGTCCCCTGATTTAGGAAAATTTGGAATCGGGATGGCGAGTGGAAACCTTTTGGGGACTAATTTAGGATGTTAGGTGCAGGAGTTTGGCTGTTTGTTGTGGGTACAATTTTCTGGGTGAAGTTGGTTTGGATTGGGATGTTCAAGGGCAGACGTGAGAGGACGAGGATACACAGAAAATCGGGGAGCTTTTATGACAGTTTTTAGACAGTTAGGAATATTTGCTCTTTTCAGTTCTCTCTCTACTGCATCGGTTTTTTTTAAGTGTTTTGAAATCGGGATTGAACAGTCTAGTTCAATCGAAAAATTGGCGAACTAGTCCCTGGTCAAATCTAGCAAGTGTCGTCATCTCACGTAAACACCTTCAAAATAGCAGGACCCTTCAGATGTCTACAAACCAAATCGACAAAGAAATGGGAACAAGAGAAGAAACTAACTGGGAAGTGGCCCATAATTTGGTTTGAAAGTGATATAACAGCAGAAATAAAGAGAATGAAATATACAACAAAGAGAAGTGAAGGGTTATAATCTAATACTCACATAAAAAATAGAAAGAAATGATAATAGGAAATTGGTGAAGCAGAATTACACTTGAGTGACTTCATTTCAAACATGAAAACCAGGGGAGCATGGTGTTGGTAATTCGACTTATTGATGGTGTCTGGTGTATTCAAACTTCTGATGTTGAGAATGAGATGTGTTCTATTAGAAATAAATATTCTCATCGGCTGTGAATTATGTTGAAACTACGTACTTACGTTGTAACACAAGCATCCAAACTTTGCATTACTATTGGACGTGTATTTGGTACGTGACCCTAAAGTCAAGTCAGCTGAAAACATTCAGGGTATCTACTTTCACTATTTGAAGTTTTGAACCCTACCCAGTATCCATAATTGTTCATATATTGTTTCGATTGGATTTCTTTTGGTATCAAAATAACCACATCTAAATTACCTTCCTTTTGTTGGAAGCTAGAAATGCAATACATATGGGAAAGGAATTTAAGGGGCAACTGTTTGAGAGGTTTCAACCATCTCAAGGAAATGAGTAATGAGAGTCAAATGGTTTCTTACCTAGAAGCACATGCCATTGTCGCCAGAAACATAGTAAAATTTGTTCTCTCAGCTTCCTTTGATGAAGCCTGATGGGAGGCTCATGGGAGCAATTCTAAGTGATAATTGAGAAGATATCAATTAATCAATGCAGAGAGTTCTGGATGTGCAAGCCCACCACTCTCTAGGGGCCCGCCTACCTGGTCCATCAGATTGAAGGAAAGAATTGGATCTTGGATGGGGCATGTGAGTTCTTATGGACCCTGAAGCCAAATTTAGGAGATGACAATAAGTCCTTGTATCTATTTCTTTTGTTCCCTAAAACCTAGCCAATTTAAGTTCAATGATCAGTTGGAAATAAAATTACATCATCATCATCATCTGCACTATCTTTAGAAAATAGCAACATCTGCTGAGGACTGACAGATGCAAAGGTGGTTCAGAGGTGAGAACTTGAGCTGTGTTTCTCTAATTTTGAAAAGTTTGGAGCCTACCATGTGTCAAAACTGGCTGTTTTTTTTAGAGCTAGCAGAGAATGGGGGTGATGATTAGATGGAATGGAGGGCGAATTCTGAATGAAAAGAAACCACCTGACAATTTCCACCTCTCACGTCGAGGACAAGATTACAAGATGAAACTTTAAGCAGGGGGAATGTGGATTCAGATTCCTTGTACTCATGAAAGTGAAGGCAATATAATGTTTGTTTGGAAACACTTAACTCTCACCCAAAAGTACGTTCAACGATGTTTTTCCGCAAAACGAGACAATCTCCTTCACATATTTACCTTGGCTTGCGTAAAAGTACTTATCTACCGCTTTCCTAAATGGACCCATAATACATTTAGAGTGAGAGTGAGATAGAAAGAAGAGATGATGAGTGTGATGATATATAGATCTTACATACAATCACATTTCATGTTACTTCTCATTCAAATGTATTAATATATAAGCAATCCAATTTAAATGATAGGCCCTCATTTAAATGACAGCAGGGGCATGGCTGGAAGGTGTTCGGTGAAGAACCTTTTCTATTTTGGGATTCTTTTTTTTTGGGGGAGTTGTTCAGGAATCCGTAGTTGAGGTAAATGGTTAAAAACGGGGAATAGGCACAAAATTGGGTAAATTTGTGGGATTAAATACTCTGATCGAGGTAGGAGTATTTGCTTTCCTTTCTGCTTTCCTGATGCAATTTCTTGAAGGAAACCGTGCTGTCTTTATGAGTGCTCGTCACCAAGATTTAAGGCAAAATATCATGTTTGTGGAGCTTAGTACTGCTATCTTTTAATAATTGAACACCCAACGAAGATCTTTTTGTATGATGTCTTATATATGCCATGGGGTGACTAACCTGCCTGTTCTCTTTTCTAGGCATGAAGCTGTTAAAAGGTTTTGGTTGTCTCGTCATTCCATGCAAATTTGGTGGTTCTCGAAGTGGATGCTTCTTTTTGTTCAGTGAATGTTGTAATAGCCAGATGTTTGATAGAATTTACCTTTTAAATGTAAGTCGGGTTTGTGTATGATTTCTCCTTAGTAATTGGAATACTCTTGTTGCAGTGTGGTCATTTTGTCAGCTCGATAGCCGGTGAAATATTTCATGGATTCAGATGTTGAACTATTGCTATTTGCTATTCCTTCTGTTACAGCTTCCAAGTATATCAGTGGAAATATCATTTATGGCAATGAGTACAGTTCTTTATTTTTCATATTTATAACTTTGTTGAGCTATCCTTGTTAATTGTGTGTATCAAGAGTTTAATTTGATTCCCAATTTAACTGATTAAAAATAATACTTAAAAGAAATTAACTCCCACTTTTAACAAATAGCCAAATTTAATTGATTTTCTTAATTTAATTAGTTATGCAATTATACAATGACAACTTCCATTCTTGTGGATGCATACCAAAATTGTAAAATTAGCGTTCAAGCTAAAGCTTTGTCAACGCTGCTTTTGACTTGCCTCACTTCCCACAACTCATGGTCAAGCACATGAAGCCGTAGCCTTTCAATAATAACCTCCACACATGACTCGCCTCCTGCTTGGTGAGCTAAACTTTTTGAATGAAATCGTGACATATCCGCGAAAAGGGGTTGTCATTTAATTTGATGAACTCGAACTTGCGAGTGCCGAGACCAATTCTATCATCCCACTTCTTCACTGTTGTAGCGTTTTAGCCTCACACTTACAGTAGGTTTAAGCTGAGTTGTTTGTATTGTATCAGTTGGACTACAATACCCTAACACGTTGACAATGTTAATAGAAAAGTTAATGGAAGGCGTATGAAAAAAAATTGTAAAACCCACATTATCTTAGTATATCAATTGATAGATCAGATCATTCTAGACATTTGAGATTTTTATGCCTAACGACGCCAGTAACCAAAGGAGCGGATAAGCAATTATGCACAGGAGGCCCTTGTAATCATTACTATACCCGTATATGTACATATCACCGTATTTATTACTCTTTAAGAGGGAATTAGCTTAGATTGTTCTAGACACTTGAGATTTTTGTGCCAAACGATGCCCATAACCAAGAATAGTGGATGAGCATTGACATGCAGTGACAGACAGAGAAATCTGGCGCACGTTTTAAAACTTAAATATCTTCATGTCAAGTACCAATCTTGTTTCGGACTTGTTAATATTTGTGTAAACAACAGTTTAAACAGATAATGAAAAAGCGTACCTAAAGCTCATTATGGCTCTGCACTGCACTTATAAGCTGTACACAATATACTTTTCAATGATATAGAAAGGGCTTTATTGATAATAGCAATAAAAATAAAAGAGGAGGAGGAGGAGGGAAATGACGATGAAAGTATCTGTTTTGTGAACTGATATCTTTCATTGATATCTTTCATTGATATCTGGGTGCTTCACATGGGACGGCTCAAAGATTTTAAGCACAAACCCGAACTCGTCCTAATTTTCTAGCCACTAATCTTAACTGATCATGTACTTTTTTGCGCTTTAACTCCTTAATCTCTCAGCCTATGTGTTGGACTTTCCTCTTTTGGGAAAGCAAATACTAACATTTCCAACCCAAGTTCCCACTTTTGGCACCCTATCTTCATTAATCTCACGCGACCTCTCTTCTTTATCTCATCATCACAACACAGTCCTCAGCTTGTTCTAACTGGGGATTAAACATGCCATATTACTCCTCTCTTATCTTGTTATATCAATTTAGTATGTTTACTGTTCATGTGAAAATCCACTGAACCATAATGGCCAACCCTACTCATGGATTTGTTATTGAACAGCAAACTTGTACTTGCGTAGTCATTGGACTTGTTTGGAATAACGTTTCCAAAAGTCAAACGCACGTTCAACCGTGTTTTTTTTTTTGTAAAACGAGATAATCTCCTCCATATATTTACCTCAACTTGCATAAAAGTACTTCTCTACCACGTTCCCAAATGAGCCCAGTATAAAACATGGGAGTTATCTTTGTTCGCACAGTTACTTTTCATTATATTGTTTTTTTATGCAAGAGGTGGTTAACTTTTCCGAAGAGATGGGGACGGAATATTATCATATAAATTAAAAAGGGAAAGTCAGTCTGAGATCCAGATAAGCAACTTATTTACTAAAAGGTTCCATAGATAAAAATATTTATTTTGAGGTCCCAAGGCAGGACCTCATGTTGTCAAAGTCAACGCATGGTGTTGTCATTCTAGCACATGGTGTTATTATTACCATTGCACATGGTGTTATCAACACCAACGCATGCTTTTTGTTGATATAATGACCTCATATTGTCAATGTGACATTTTCGTAAATATTTTCATCTATGGGACATTTTCGAAAATAAGTTGTTTATTTGGGACCTCATAATTAATTTCCCAATTAAAAATGGGTTTCTAAGAGTGGAAATGGATTGATGTGAGTTTAAGTGATGTGATTGTCCATAGGTTTGGAAATTTAAGGACGATGGTGATATGATGAGTGGAAAATTCTTGTTTGGGGTTAGGAACGTGTCCCTTTAATGCATTTGCTGTTTCAGTTTTTAGTATATGTACATATACATACATATGTATATGTGAATACACACATTCCCATAATTTTCCATCACTACGAGATACCAAAAATAAAAATAATTACCAACAAAATACAGTAATGAGTAAGTTGTGTGAATTATTATATATATTGTCTCGGTAAGCGCAGGAATGACTTTTGAATGCCCAAACGGGCTATCCAAACAAGCTTATGATTTGATTCACTGAAACTTTTAATTGCATTATGCTAACTCAATAAATTGATGTGAGACTTCTAGTAGATACATTCATCCCCAAATATAAACCCTTTGAGTCTACTTTCGAATGAGAAGGGATTTCCAACCATAGGTTATTTTTAAATTTGGACTTGAAATGAAGGAGTTACATCATTTTGAATTTAGACTTTCTGAACCATTTATTTTTATCAACGTAAAACTCATTCGAATGAACTCAAAACTTAATTGAATGAAACTCCACTTTCTAAACATTTTTCTCTTTGAACGGTTTATAAATGTCACTTTCTAAACCGCACGTTTTTGTACGGTTTAGAAAGTGTACTTCATCCATATAATACTGTGTGAATAGTTATAGGGTCATTCAGGTAATTTTCTTTAAACTTCAGTAAAGACACATTAGGAACTATCAGCTGACTGGGATTTAAAATTTCAAATCACCTTTTCGGTATTCACCATTTTCGAGGTATTTTATCCTTCATTTTCCCAAATCCTTAATACTTTCTATTTTTTTTAACACGAACTTTGTTTGTTCATCTAGTCGAGAGAATCATGTTTAAGTATCCATTCATAGCATTTACTTATGACGCATGAGTCCCAAAAAAATAGAGCCAACTATTATATATATACTTATATATATATTTATTGTTCTCCTTATTTTAGATTAAATAATTTTAATTAGAGCATCCAACGTGAAAAGAAGCTGATCTCCAAATCAATATTTGAATAAAAGGTGAAACGAATTTCAAAATAAGCGATATGACTCGAGATTGAATGGCAAACATATTTAGTTTTATCCAGTCACCCCTTGTTTTAATTTAGCTAATTACTGATAATGTAAAAGTTCCTGTCAATTTTTTTACGAAGATATTAATTATGTCATTCATTTTTTCCCTTAAAAAATGAGAGAAATCAATATAGATATGCATATGAGCGTGCATGTAATATTTTCAAACATATAAGAACAATGAAAGGAGATTGTGTATATGTATTTATGTGTGTGTATCTGCATGTTAGTGTATTGCACGGAGTGTCTAATAAATAAGATGTAATTTTTTATAAATAATAAGATGTAATTTTTTATAAATAACAAAAAGCATGATTTATTATTTGAGGGTTTATATATATATATATATATATGCTGTTGTCAAGAAAGAAACGTACTTATATGTTTTATATTGATACATTAGATACATTTATTTTTTTTTATTGTGCACCACATCTCCTCCAATCCTAAATATAAAATTTATTAAATATTATATTTTTGATCGGATGTAGTATAAAGATTGGTTAATGACATTTTATAGTGTTTACTGTAAAATGTCATTATTAACATCAAAACATAAAAAGAGTTTTTCAATGAAGGAGCATAATAAAGGAATTAAGTACACGTTAAGGACTTTGCATGATGTTGAAACGATGATAAGGATGACCCATTAACCACATGATACATGATCCCCACTATAAATCATCATCATGCATATATATATATATAGACAACATTCGTCACCATTAATTTTCCCCTCTACGTTCTTTGTTTTTTTAATTTCCCTGACGATAAATCAATAAGCTGTATTATTATTGTTGACTTACAAATGATATTATTAGTTATATTTACATGTAGTATTGATGATAATATACAGATTCCTTTCTAAATAAAAGTTTCTTCGTGAACAAGAAAGGAAAATCTCAGGACCAGTTTGGCATCAAAGCACAAGTGATATACTAAAGTAGAAGCGAATCCTCCCCGACCTAAAGGAAGATTAAATTACGCAATCACCTTTTTAACTGTTAAAGAAATATTCTAGAACTACAAGATGATATTAAAAAAGTGTTCGGGAATATATATATATATATAGGAGCCAGCTTTTAATAAAAAAAAGTGTCTCTCATTGAAACTAAAAGTGTTTTTAAACTTTAATTCTGTCGCAATGGTAGTATTTATGTTGTACTAAAAATTAAAATTATAAACTCATCTTGTT
>JANTPZ010012350.1:0-10788 GCA_025593235.1 Vachellia pachyceras | reverse complement strand
GTCATGGGATCTCTGTTTGTTTGTTAAATCATTAAGGAATTGTAGTTTCCTAGCCACCTTTTAATATATTTCTTAAACCATGGCTCCCTTGAGGTCTAATTATGAAAAATAAGTTTTAAAGAAATCATAGTTAAATTTTTAACTATTATTCGTTTTTTTAAAATAAATGAACTCGGAGACAGTATTATGAAAATGCAACTATATTATTGTTGTTCCACCCAATGTCACAGTCATAAAGTGTTGACTTTTACCTTTTTTGTTTGTTTGTTAAGAAGTGTTTTCAAGGAGCTTGTTTGGAAGCTATTTTGAAATCTAGGTTTCACAGATTTCAAGGTAAAACCTAGGTTTTGAAAAGTGATTTATATTTGGGAAGTTATAGCTTTTACGGATTCCGAGGTAAAAAAGTGGGTAGGAAATAGGAAAGTAAGAAAGAGAAAGAAAGAAAAAGTATGAAAAAGAAAAGAGAAAAAAGTATGAAAGAGAAAGTAGGAAAGAGAAAACCTAAATTTTGAAATCTAGATTTTGTAATTGGGCTACCAAACGAGCCCTTAAGCGTCACATTTTAAATTTTACATGTGAAAGTTGTAATTATAATATATCCACCCACTTTTACCCATTCCAAACAAGGAGATAAAATATTTTATTATAATTACAACGTGCACGTATATCCAATTAATACTAACATGAAAAAAAAATTTAGCTACAAATTTTGACCTAAAAATGAATTGTCAAACCTTTGAAATAAGAAATTTTCATGCAACAGCGTCCCCACATGTAGACAGACAAGCATGTTTACTTTGCAAGTTGCAAATAGGGTTGGCATAGACACACGGTTAATATATTATGGACGTGTTTGGTTGGAAGGGAAGGAAGGTAAAATACTTTCCTCCTTTAAATCGTGATTTAGAACATTCTAATTACTTTATCATTTTATGTTTTCCCTAATTTTATCACTATAAAATAAATATATTTATTATTTAATAAGATTCATTTTCTTTTAAATTATTTTCCACAAAACCTACTTTTACAACGTTTATTCAGATAATTTTTCGTTTTCCAAAATGCATTCTAAATAAAAGTAATTTTTCAAAATGTATTGTATCCAAAAATGATTCTCCCAACGGTTATGCAAACAGGCCACTACTCTGTTACCTTATAGTTTGATTCATTGCGTAGGCGTTTACCATTGAGCGTAAAAACAGTTGATTTTTAATTTATATAATTTTTTGGAATTTAAAATCCGTGCATTTATATAAATCAAATTTTATAAATACTATAAATTAAAATAATAAGATAAAGCAGCGAAGGCTCAATTTAAATAAAATAAATCACAGAGACATGATATAAAATTGAGATAAACTCTTAGCACACGTGAATAACTTTTCCCAACACAATAATTAATTGATTATATTGTTTTTAAAATTCTTTTATTTTTTGGACGGCAAATAAGACGGTTAATATTTAATGAGTAGTTATGTACCAAAAATATTTGATGATAAGTTTAAATTAAATATCTTCTTAACCTTAAATAATTAGTGTAAAATTGCATCATCTAGTTGGTAAAATGGATATTGTTTTTAATAATTAATTTGTAAATTCAATCCTTCACTGCAAGTCTCCCAAAATCATTTTCAATACACACTGCATAGCTTCTTGTAAAAGACGTTTTATAAACAGTGACTTATACACAAGCGCACCAATCCCTTTTAAATGTAGGATTTTTTAAATATGGTTATCTAACTGGATTAGATTCGGGTGTTACCGTTGATTAAACTTAACCCTTTCAATTTTCATTTTACATTTACATTGACTCGCATCACATTATGTTTTTTTAAGTAATATGCAATTATTAAAAAAAACCATTAGGTAGCCTATATTTTAATATAGAGAAATTAACATAAGGTTTTAAACAAGAGATTTAATTATTCAAAAAGTTTAATAACAACTGAAGATTGTACAATGACAAGTTAGAGTGAGAGAATTGGCAACGGGTTAATACTCAATTATTTATTACTTTTCACTTGTCATTAAAACTTTTTGGTAATTAAGTCCATTTTTTGAGATTTCATGATGACTTTCTTTTACTTTGTTCTCAATTTTGCCCGTTCAAATATATTCACTCTAATTCTAACTATAAAACCGTGCAGTGAAAAATGTTTCGTATTTAGGGATGGAATAAGTACAAGAAATAGGCCATGATAACAAAAGGATGAATGCAACTTCAATATCCTCTGATGAACAATTTATGGGGAAAAAGAATTTGTTACTTTTAAAAATTCGCAGAATGCCTTGTATAGACCTTTCAAATTTTTTTTTTAACCGAGGAAACTTAACATTATCCTGACGTAGTAAACATACTCAGCAGAAAGCTGAGTGTTTTAAAGTATTTTGTGATAATTATTTCTATGTATGCAGACATGGACTGGATCCAAGCCTTCTGAGTTATAATAAAGACTGTCACTTTTGTTGAATAGTTATTTTTATGTTCTTTCAATTTGCATACGTTTCTCTGCCTAGTGGACAAGATGTGAGCTTTTTTCTTTTCCTTTTTTTAATGAAGTCAAACCCACCCCCATTTCAAATTCTGAAGATATTTGAATATGAAATGGAAGTCATTGGCTCGGTCCATTATATTAGTTGGCCTCCTGTAATTCTCACAAGCGTGAAGGCTCTATGATTGATTTTTAAGTTTTGTTTTACGCCGGGCAGCCAAAAGCGAAAGCTTAGTTCAATTCAAATCCCACGATCTTCAATTCCATCTGAAGATGCTTTTGGTCCCAAGAGTTATGGCCCAACGAAACACAGTGATTCTTCTTCTTGTGCGGTTGCTTCTGTTCCAAGTTCTTCTTCTTCTTGTAGCAGCACAGGACTCCAATCAAGACAGTAAGTTCATTTCAACTTCCCAACTATATTGAGATGTATTCCACTTGTTAGACTTCATTTTTTGTTTGTTTGAAGAGCCTGTTTCTCTCAAGTTTCTGCTGATAATGATCAGAAAGTTTATGATAGTACTATTATTACAGCGCTAAAAAATTAGGAGAACTTAAGACTATACATGATCTGGAAAATGAGAAACCTGAATCAAAGGAAATAAAGTCTGTAAGTTGTTTGTCAGACTGCTTCAAATAGAAATGCAAGCCTAGTCTCATGATATTGATCAGTTCAGATCCAAAGAAGTAAAGAAAATCCAACAGATACAAAAATAAGTATAAGATGTTCATATATCTTATTTTTCCGTTTATCCAGCTAACACAATATGTATCAATGACTAGACCAATGTCTCTTAGTTACCACTATTACAGGGGTTGGGTCTAATAGAAAGGGATAATTCTTCTTAAAGTAGAAATCAAGGTTCGATAATATTTAAAATAAGAGTGTTTTCGATCGGAGGACAGCTACATTTATATATGAAAAAAGAGTCTCTTAATTGCCCGTTCAAAAACATTCCTCTATTTTTTTTTTTTGTTATAGAAACTGTAAAATTACAATGAATTCTATGCTTGTACTATTTGAATAACAAAATGGATATTCATTTCTGAAGAATCTTTTTTTAAAAAAATTTATTTTGGCTCATGCAGTTACAGCTTTATCATCTCTCTCTGAATTTTGGGAAAACAAGCCACCAACTTGGGTGGGCACAGACCCATGTGATGGTTGGGAAGGCATTGAATGTACCGATTCAAGAGTGACCACAATGTTAGCTTTTAATTTCTATCTGTCACCTTGTTGTCATTTTATTTATTTAGTTATCTATTAAATTCTATACGTCTCTCTTGTTTTCTTCAGAAAATTGTTAAGCATGGGCATTAAAGGCAGCTTGACGGAGGCTATTGGGAGATTAACTGAATTAGAGACTATGTAAGTTTTCTACCCTTATAATGAGTCAGACAGACCTAATAAATCATAACTCTGACACATATGAATACTTCACTGGAAAAAACTATATTATACAGTTTGATTTAGACTAGATTACATCAATAACTCCATTATGAATTAGTTCAATTGATTATATTATATTGTTTTTTCTCTACAGTGATCTATCTTACAACAAAGGCATGGGTGGAAGAATTCCAGTTGAAATTGGGAATTTGAGAAAATTAAAAACCCTGTAAGGATAACATTTAATACCTACAAGTAAATCATTCATGGTGTAACCGAACCCATCTAATGAAATAAGATTTTGTTGTTACTGTTGTTGTCATTCACTAATTTAATCTGTTGCTTTTCTTATTGTTTTCCAGGTCATTGGTTGATTGTGATTTCTCTGGTCCAATTCCTGAATCAATAGGAAATCTTAAGCAGCTGACCTTTTTGTAAGGATTTCATTTTTAACAATTTTGCTAGTGCTACTACTTTCTTAAGAAGATCTACAAATACACACTTGAAGAGAATTTAGGTCTTTTTAAAATTTGGATCTTTTCAACTCTTTGCTTGTGTTCCTCTATTTGAAATTGGCACAAATGTAAGAGGATCTAAGTCTTAGGCATACACATAAACTGAACCATGGTGATATCTATCCATAAGGATCAAATGACCACACATCATGGTTATTCATGGTTTTCTTTTGATTTTAAGAAATTAGATTGAATTGATTTATTGAATAACCATGTTCTGCTGCATGGGATTTTGGTTCTGAAACTAATAAATATCATTCTGATCCTTTCTCATTTGCAAAATCAATATTTATAAAAAATTATGGGAAGACTATTTATAAACTATGATCCATATGACTACTCCTTTTTGAGTTACGTGCAAATGTGTGGAGCCCACATCTCATTACCCCGAAGAAGGGTTTTTCCAATTAAAGAGGATGATGCATGAAATGTAACATTTCTTTTATTAGATTGCCCTGATTTTTCTTTAGGCTAATACCTGTAATTGATGCATGACTTGCTGATTCTTTTTCAGAGCTCTTAATCTTAATCGGTTGAGTGGGAATATTCCACGTACGTTTGGCAATCTATCCAAAGTTGATTGGCTAGATATTGCAGACAACCAGATTGAAGGACCCATCCCGATCTCTGATGAAGAAGGACCCGGTCTTGACATGCTACTCAAAACAGAGCACTTGTATGGATGCCTAATCTCTATCTCAGATTGATTTCACAATTTTTTTTGCACTACATGGGTGCATTTTTATTTCTGGTCCGCAAAGGACCTAATATATTTCTTATGTTCATCTTGTGCAGTCATTTTGGAAATAACCGCCTTTCTGGGCAAGTTCAAGCTAAGCTTTTTAGCTCAAATATGATACTGAAACACCTGTAAGGTTTATTAAAACTAGAGATTTTACATTCTTTTTTTTTTTTTTTTGTAGTGCTGTGGGTTTGGCAAATGCTAGTAACCTCAAAATTACTTATTTGATTCTACTTATGAGTTACTTCTAGCATGTTTAACTACAATTTAAAAAAAAACTTTAAACCTCATTAATTCTATTTTTCAATTTTACCACTATTAAGTATTCGTTACACCTATAAAAATAAAGTCTATACAATAATAAATAAAAGGTAAAATTGTATATTTATATGAAAAACTTAATGACATGATTTGTAAATAGGATAAACACAATATTCTCTTTATGCCTTATAAAAGAGACCTGACAAGTATTTTAAGTGGAAAAAAATTGCATAATGGATGGAGAATCATGATTGGTCAGGCTTCTTGACAACAATGACCTGGAAGGCAGCATTCCGGACACTATGGGATTAGTGAAGACATTGACAGTCGTGTGAGTACCTTGTCACAGCTATTCTTATTTGCAATATTTTCTTTTATTGAATGTTTTCTCTTGGCCACAGACGCTATGATCACAATCAAATGAGTGGACAAGTGCCTTCAAGTATCCGAAATCTCACAAAACTCATTGATCTGTAAGAATGTAGAAGAAATGTGCCAAATTTAACTTTCATAACCATCTGAATAGGTTTTCTTTGTTTTATTAATTAAGAATCTTGTTATTGAGAGAATATCTTGATTATATCTCTTTTTTCCAGGAACTTAGGCAACAATAAGCTAAATGGTTCTGTGCCTGATCTCACTGGATTAAATACACTAGCCACAGTGTAAGTAGTAAAATAGTGATTGCATTGGGTAAAATATTTAGGTGAAATTACTATAAAGTCTAAGAAAAGATTAATACATAAAAATCCAATACAACGGAATAATATGAATTGATAAGTTTCAGTGTAGAAAATAATAACAAATTTATACAGTACATTTGTCATGTAACTTCTTGATAATTAAATCCTTTTTTTAGGATCTCATAGTAATTATCCCATTATCCTATAATAGAGTTTTTGACTAACAATTTTTTCTTTTGATTAGATCTATGAAATTACCTCATACGAAAAGTATAGGCTTATATTCATGCCTCGTTATTTACATGTCAATTTATCTGCAGGGATTTGAGCAACAACTCTTTTGATTCTTCAAGTTTCCCTTCATGGGCTTCAAGTTTGCCATATTTAACTATATTGTAAGTTCTTATAATCTCCTTGACAACCTCTGTCTCTCTCCCTATCCATCTTTTGAGTCAGATATTGTGTGTGGCAGAACATTGGAACAAACTGGACTGCAAGGGACAATACCTGACACCTTATTTAGCCAGTCTAATATAGAGACTGTGTAAGTATTCCTATCCAAGTACATGCAGGTTTTGGCATGTCCATATGCGGCTAATTTGTCCTCAAGTGTATATGAAAACATTATGGTTATAAATCGATTGTTTTGAAATGTGGAAACAGGATACTGAGGAATAATCAGCTCAATGGGACCTTGGATGTTGGCAACTACAAATCCAATTTGGGTTTTATAGATTTGGCAAATAATGAGATAACTGACTTTGCTCAGAAACGTGAAAAAACCAGTTTTAATGTCACGTAAGATTCTTTACTTAATGTTATCACCCAATTTTATTAGATTTTTGCTACTATTTTATTGTCATGTGACCCAGGGGAAGAGAATAAAACTATTGCCTTTTTGACCAAAGGCAATTAATGCTAGGGAGACTCACAAGTAAAGTCCGGTTTATAATTTCTCTAATCTAATGAAGTCATCTGTTTTTTTTTTTTGGCAGACTAGTTGAAAACCCCATTTGCCTTGAAACAGGAGCTGATTCACAAAGTTACTGCACAAACTCGCCAACTAATATTATGTATTCTACACAACCAAATAATAACTGTATACCTCTTCCTTGTAGTTCTAATATGGTTTCCAGCCCAAACTGCAAATGTGCAATTCCCTATACAGGAGTTCTGACTTCTAGAGCTCTAGGTTTCTCAAACTTTGGAAACACAAGTTATTTTAAGGATCTTGAGCTTGGCATGTTGACTACTTTCCAGACCCTTGACCTTCCAGTGGATTCAGTTTCTCTGAGCAACCCATCTCAGAACCCTAATACTAATTATTTTAGTTTGGAACTACAACTCTTCCCTTCTCAAAGTGACCGTTTCAACAGAACTGGAGTTTTAAGCGTTTCATTTGTGCTTTCCAACCAGATCTATAAAGCTCCAGAATTTTTCAGCCCGTATACTTTTTCCAGTAATAATAGCTATGAATTCTACGCAGGTGATTCAATGTCCACTAAGATACTAAACTGTATTTCTACTCTTTATGTGTTCTTGCTTGGGAAAATGATAGTTGCAGAGTAATAACTCTTGTTAATGACAGGCAAGAGCTTTACAAATTAAAATTGCTGTCAAGGGCAATAGAAATAAGCTACTATGGATTTCTTAAAGTGATTTCTCATGCTGCCTAAAATTACAATCAATTTTTTCTGATATATGAAAGTACTTTTTTTAATCCCAAAGTAGCAATAAATTTAAAACATCCTTGAAATATTGGGAGATTCAGCTCATAATTTTGGGTAATCTTTAGGAAGCATCAAGAACCACTTATTTATATGATCCTCGAGAGGAATTTTAGTTTTAAAGGCTTGGCTGTCATTAAAATAAGTTACGCATCTTTCACTGTTATTTTCCCCCCTTCTTCTTTCTGTATTCTTCCCTCTCACTATGATGTCATTCTCATATCAATCAGAAGAGCCTTCATCAAGTAAATCAAATACTGGGGTTATAGCTGGTGCAGTAGCAGCGGGTGTTGTCATTTTGGTACTGGCCACCCTTGTAGTAATGTTTGTAATCCGCCAGAAGAGAAGAACAAAGGAATTTAATCCTTTTGGTATAATTTCTCTGCTTCAGGCTTGGGATATTGTCTCTATTTTCAACTCTTGTAAGGAATCCGTTTTTTCCATCAGTCTTTTAATTGTTCCAATGCAATGCAAATGCAGCAAACTGGGAACAGAACACTAATAGTGGCAATGCTCCTCAGCTAAAAGGAGCACGTTGGTTTTCTTTTGAAGAGCTCAAGAAATACAGCAACAACTTTTCAGAAGCCAATACTATCGGAGCTGGGGGCTATGGAAAGGTTTATATTGATCCTTTTTCCTTTTGTAACCTTACATGCATTCTTATTAACTTTTGCTCCTAAAGAATCTAGCCTCTGGCACCAACTTTAGAAACATATTACTTCCTCAGGTTCTATTTATAAACAATATTCTCTCGCATAGGGCTGATTCCATATATAAATAATAATTTGGCTTTGTCTAAAAATCTAATGCACCTTTTCCACTTTTACCTTTGACTAATTACATGTTTCTCTCATATCTTTTTCCTACATATTCTCTCTCATCTCTCTTCTCACCCATTCTCTCTCTCTCTCACACACTCATCTTCTTTATAAATAAGGATATATTTGGAAAAAAATTACATCCCTTGCACATTTATTGCTTTTAACTAATTTTAATCAACAGTTCATTTTATATTATTCGGATAGATGTTGCTTATAAAATAGTTATTAGGAAGTAGAATCTTGACTTTGTTGCAAAATGTGATTAGTCCAATGGTGATATGTAAGGTTTACCAAGCTGTTCTTCCCTCTGGGGAACTGGTCGCTGTCAAGCGTGCTTCGCAACAATCTATGCAGGGTGCTGTTGAGTTCAAAACTGAGATTGAGCTTCTATCAAGGGTCCATCACAAGAATCTTGTTAGTCTTGTGGGTTTCTGTTATGATAAAGGAGAACAAATGCTGGTATATGAGTATATTCCTAATGGCACTATGATGGACAGTCTTTCAGGTACCTGAAATTTCCCCTGCCTCATTCCTTAACTATTAACAAATCAAGAATTCAATTTGTACTTTTAAAAAAAAAACGAAAAAACACCAGAAGAGGATATAATATGGATATTTTTGCTATTGAACTCTAAAAGGGGCATTTCCATATACTGATTTCAGCGCTCTGCATTAAACTATCAGTTACTAATGGTATCATTAATGGCCTCTTTCATTCTACCAATTTAAGCCATGAAATCGATGTTTCAATGACATTTTAATATGCTTAAATTTATTTAAAGACTGATTGAAAATCTTGTCTTATTTTCCATGACATGTAATAGCAGTATTAGGAATCCTTCAATTGATGTAACTGAGGATCTCTTGAAGTTCATGAAGTGCATTAATATTTTATCTGTCTTTTATTTATTATGGGAAACTACCCTATTTGGCTAAGCTTTCTCTCGAAAGATTCTTAGTTGAATCTTTCCCTTGTCATTTTACTTTAATTATTGATGAAATCTGTGGGAAACCAGTTTTAAAGATCAATCTAATAAGAACTCCTTCAAAATTGCCCCGTGACTGGAATGAAGACACATTTCTTGATGTTGCATGTGACTTTGTCTATGCAGGAAAATCTGGAATTAGAATGAACTGGATAAGGAGGCTAAAAGTAGCTGTGGGAGCAGCCAGAGGGCTAGCCTATCTTCATGAACTTGCTGATCCACCAATCATACACAGGGACATAAAATCGAGTAATATCCTGCTCGATGACCACTTAAACGCAAAAGTTGCTGATTTTGGCCTCTCCAAACTTAAGGATAGTGACAGGGGCCATATCACAACTCAAGTCAAGGGCACAATGGTTTGTATATTTATTTCTTTAAAAGGAACATTACTTTCACTGAAATATTTTATATTTGTTCATAAGGCACAAAAAACAAGCTAGCTTTCAGTATGCTGTTATCACCGTACTTTGCAAAATTGGGAGAAGCTTCAATAATCTTCAGTGAAAGGCTAAAGCATATTTAAGCAACAAAGTTATCACTTTACCTTTATGTTCTTCACATTTTTACCATAAGTAGCCTTGTCAAATACACTTATATGTAATGCTTCAACAGCATAACAGAAATATTAATCTCTGCATGCAAAACACTGCTCCTTCCCTAAACTTTAAGCACTAAACTTGGACTTACATTCTTCAAATTTTTTTTTGAGTGCACTTACATTCTTCATTCTTTCAGGGGTATATGGATCCTGAATACTACATGACCCAGCTGTTAACAGAAAAGAGTGATGTGTATAGCTTTGGAATTACAATGCTTGAACTTGTAACAGCAAGGAAGCCAATAGAGCAAGGAAAATTCATCGTAAGAGAGATTTTAAGGGTATTGGATAGATCTCAAGAGTTGTACAACCTTCATGCCATTTTAGACCCAATCATAAAGCAAGATGGAAATCCAAAAGGTTTAGAGAAGTTTGTGGACTTAGCATTGAAGTGTGTCAAAGATTATGGGGAAGAAAGGCCAACAATGGCTGAAGTTGTGAAAGAGATTGAGAATATAATGCAACTTGCTGGCTTCAACCCCAATGCTGAATCAACATCAACATCAGAAACTTATGAAAATGTCAGTAGTGGTGGGAAGATCTACCATCCTTACGTCAATGAAGATTTCGCCT
>JANTPZ010012336.1:0-11415 GCA_025593235.1 Vachellia pachyceras | reverse complement strand
AGGTGGGGACTCACCTAAGTACCTGTAGCTTAATCATATACCCCAGTGGACCTATTTTCTGTATTCTTTTGTGGGGTCTTAACCAGTGGGGCTAAGACTGCTTGTCCTTCATTTTTATCCAGTCATATCCATGGAAGGGTAACCCTCCACGGATACCCATGACTTATGGGTAGATTGGAGTTTCTTTCATAAATTCTCTTGGTAAAAAAGTCTGGTAAAGAATTATTTTTTTTCCTTTAATAAACTTGATGTCAAAATCAAAACAAGAGAGTAAAGAATGTCACCTGACAAATATGTCTTGAAACGAAATTTTTAACATCTTTTGACGCTTTGCAATCAACTCTTAAGTAATAAACTTTTGATTTGTTCAATCATCTTAAAATACATAAAACAATGGATAAAATCTCTTTCTTTGCGGTTGAATATTTCTGCTGGTTTTCTATCCATCTTCCTGAATGGAATCTTATTATTCGTTCTCCTGTACTATCCTTTTAGCTTCAAGATTCCTCCAAATCCTACCTCTGAAGCATCTGTCTCTACCACCTTATACTTAGAGTTTGTTTGGAGGCTATTCTCATAGCCTAGATTTGGCTACAAAAATTTTCAGAAAATATATTTTGGTTGCAAAACCTAAATTTTAAAACATATGTTTTCTCTTTCTTATTTTTTCATCTTTCCTATTTTTTTTCTTATTTCTCTTTTCTCTTTTCTACTTTTTCTTTCTTTCTCTTTCCTCTTTTATATTTTTTCTTTCTTTTTCTTTCTTCTTTCCAACTTTTTCTTTATTCTCTTTCCTCTTTTCTACTTTTCATTCTTCTCTTTCCTCTTTCCTACTTAATTTTTGCCTTGAAATCCATAAAAGCTAATAACTTCTTAAACATAAATCACTTTTCAAAATATAGGTTTTGCCTCGGAATCTGTAAAAGCTATTTTTCCAAAATCTATTCTCCAAAACATAGATTTTGCCTCTAAATCTGTAAAAGGTATTTTCAAAATAGCTTTCAAATAAGCCCTTAATATGGTTAGGAGTACTTGAATATGGTAGGCTTTTAACCTTTAGTTTAATTTCTTTAACTATATTAGTCATGTTATCATTCCAGGCTGTAGAATTTTTCCTTAATCTTTTAAAAAGTGACTGTATTTTTATTCCAAGATTTGGAATAAAATCTGACACATAATTTAAGCACCTTAAAAATCTTTGCAACTGGTTTTCATCTTTAATCTCATCTTGAAACTTATTTGCAAATCTATTACTCTACCGGTTGGTGTTATTGTTCCTTCATGAATCTCCATCCTTAAAAATTTTACTTTAGTTTGAAACATTCTCATTTTGGTGGGGGATGTAACACCTCCCTTCCTTGGCTTCTTTATTAAGCATCACAGACCAATTCTAAACCACTTGATTATTTTCCATAACATAGAATTAGTCAACCAAGTGAAATTTTAAAATTTTTTCATTTTACTTTTTAATTGATAAATTTTTAAATCTTTTGCTACTTTAAAAAATTTATAACTAATTCTAAAAATATCGAAATCAAGTGATTCAAGTATTTAATTGAAGCTTATACAATTCCCTCTAGAAAAAAAAACTCATTTGACCATTATTATGTTCAGTTAATATAAAAAATCCATGAAGGATATTATTATTCATATGGTTATTTTTCATTTTTTCTAGATTTTTTTCTTCAACTTTAAATATCCATAACTTTTTGCACACATATCCAAATCCAGCAAACTTTAGTTCCTTTTAAAGTTTGTAATAGGTATTATTTTTCTAGAAAATTTCATATCATTGGATTCCATTTTCTCTTTTTTATCATTACTTCAACATAGACATTTGACAAGGGTGTTGGACCATTTTACTCAATTCTTATGGTTTGCATGCTTAATCTTTCTATTTCCAAACATACAACGTTACGTTACCACATAATTATCAAGCGTGCTTGGGATATTCACTTCATACATATAGATTATGCATCATAGTTGAGACTTACATACATAATACCACATCATTTCAGTAATAACTACGTAAGCTTGCATTTGTAACCGCAAACACACGCGCGCGCGCGCGCACGCACACACGCATATCTTCATTGTCATTTCATAGGCTTTTTGTGAGTAAACGGTGAAGGCAAAATTACATTTGAAAAACATTTTAGGGGCAAAATTTCACATAAAAAATATTTTAGGGAAAAAATTGCACCCCAAATAAAATTTAGGGGTCAAGATGTAACTAAGAAATAGCATGGATTTTTGAATGCAACTTTGCCCTACTTTAATTTTCCTTCTACTTTTATAAAAATGAATGCATAGAATGAACCCTAATGAAAGCAACATATGCAAAACAACAAGCTAAAAGCAATCAAAATGCATGGAATAAGGATCATATCAACATTAAGAAATGAATATATATATATATATATAGCTTTACTTTAAGTTTGGAATTTATGTCTCCATAATTCAATTAAAAGCTCAAGTAAAGAATAAATTCTGATCATATCTTTACTTATGTTGAGCAATTTGTTGCCTCCTTCAAATCTTCAAAAACCATAATTTAGTCTCTATATATACGTACCAGCTGTGTCAATCATCTTCTTAAGCCTTCCTTCACTGTTCGAATTCCTAAAATATCATCAAGCTCAGCTATATGTATGTATATATCTTACAACTGGTAAAAAATCATCTCGCTTGGAGATTCTTTTGTTTTATTGATTTTAAAGAATAATTTATGTTTAGTGTACATAGATTTTGTTTGTTTCTTTGTTTAAAGCCTCGTACTTAGTCTTCTTTCCTCAGAGGATGATCAAATAATTATCCTTCTGCCAAGCATCAGTTTATATTAAAGGTAAATAACAGAATATAAGTTGTGTATTTCACATGTCCATAAATTACATTTCCTTTCAACAAGACAACATTTGATCTTCTTTTTTTGGCAGTATATGGTTGAGGCGGGAAATACTTTTGTGAATTTTTTGGTTATTGAGATGATAAATAAAAATGAATAATCTGAATTGTGTATTTATCATGCGAATTCATTTATTCTACCCATACGTTTTAGGGAAGAAAATTAAATACTAACAAGTTCGAAAGAATTTAATCTTTGTAGAAGTTATATTTGTAAACGATGCACCTCGACTGACAGATATAGAAGTTTTACTTTTAAATATGAATTATTAAAATATACTTATGAATGACTAACTCATCTTGTAAATATTTAAGTTCGAATTTGTAGATATAAAATTTTTAGTCTCTTCTATATTTAATTTTCTCATCTAACATTGATAGCACTATAAAAAATTAAATTTTTTTTCTTTCTTGTGAATTTCACATTAAATTCCCAATAAAAATATTTGTAGAAATCGAACTCTTCAAAATTTAAGATCAATAATATCATAGCCCTAATTAAGTGAATAGTTTGCTTCTTTCTTAAAGGCAGGCAATCACACAAATTGGTTGTCACTCTGATGAATCTTATCCTTTCCTGTCTAATTTGATATCATAGCCCTAATTAAGTGAATAAATATTTTTTTATTTTTTGTTTATTCCATTTTAGTTGTTTGCTAAGCCTTGAGATTATACAAAATTCATATACATTGTTTAACGTAGTGCCCTTAAGTGAGTATATCACTTAAATGACTTCTATAATTATGTGAACAATCAATACTTTGGGGACTAAGTTATACTGTCTAGTACTCAATTTTGAGAAATCACAGGAAACACGTTAATTTTTTTTTTAATGAAAAAGTTTCTTCATTTTGTTATGTAATTATATCATTTTTAAAAAGTATTGATTAATTTACATTGTTGTCTATAATTTCTTCTGGTATGGCATAGCTTGTAATTTTCAGCTTTTTTGTGTGAAATAATTTGTTTTTTGTACACTCATAATTAATTAGTTTCCGATCTTCTTTATGCATCAGATTTGGCTCAAAAGATATCGAATCTCAGGTAATTATCATAATATCATTTGTTTATTTAACATATCCTTAAAATATACTACATTATCTCTTGTAGCATGTGAATATTAGAAGTAAAAAGATTGTTAATTTTCATGTCATTATTTTTATTTTATATTAGTTGGCAAAAAATATAGCAACTTTATCCAGTTCAATTTGATTCGAAACTTAACCCTACTCATTTTATAGATAAGGGTCCAATCCAGTTTTTTATTGCTTAGCATAAGTATCATGCCAACAAAACATGAATGATATCAACTTCAATTTGATTCGAAACATAAAATTTTAACCCATTTTATCCCCAAATTTATAATTTTCTTCTCATAGTATATCCCTATTGATTGCATATGTTATGAAGTTTCATTAAGGGCTAATTACAACGTACAGGTTAATATAGGTATTTTAGAATAGTCAACAAACATTTATTACAAATAAGTATTTTAACTAATTTTTTAAAATTAGTTATCTAGCTTTTTAACTCACAATCAGCTATAAATTGTTGAAAACTTGGCAATTTTCTAACAGCTGTTGGTCTCCCCCTTTCTTCTCTTCTTGAGATGCCAAGTCATTGAAGTCTACTATGCATAACCACGAGCCTTCAACCTCCCTAGCAAACTCTATGACTTTTTTCCATATATTCCTCCTGTCTCTTTCCTCAGTAAGTCCATACACAAAGGAGATGAAATCTGGCAGCTTCACCTTATCAGACGTCAACTGAACATGAATCAGGTTTTTTGAATAGTATAATATTTCCATTTTTATTTCCTTACACCACCATACTCCCACACCTCCGCTTTTTCCTTCTGGGTCCACTACACAGGCTCCCTCCATCCAACAGCTCCTTCTCGGTCACTCTACTACTAGCTTTTTCTGTTTTCTTTCCATCAAAAAGACAACAGAGGGTTTTTTTCATTCCGATATTTTTTAGATTTTTCACTGTCAAGGTAACCCCAACCCTTGACAGTTCCAGGCCAGTATGCTCATGGTGCTTTGGTGGCTGTTTGAGGCCAGCCACCTGCACCCTCAGCCATCACTTCTTTCTCACTTTCCTCCACATATGCTGTGAAAACAAAATTTATGTCCATTAAGTCACCCTCTTTTCCTATTCTGACAGCCTTCCTCTTTCCTTCCTCCACCCCAACCCTCCTCATCTTTTTTTTTTTTTTTTGATTCTTCCTCCCTTTCTTTGGTATATTTTTTGCTCCCCTTCCAATTTCCCATCCATTTCATTGAAATTTATTCTTCTTCTCTTGTTTACCAGCCTCTCTTCAGATTCCTCTTGAGGCCTTTTCAATCCTACTTTTTCAAGGCTTCTCATTACTCCGGACATGGGTGATACACTCCCATAATCAAAGATTGCTTGTGACATATCTGGCTGTTTTCGGCGGGGACTTGCAGCTATACTTTCCTTCTTTCTTTCAACATTCAAGGTATTCCTCTTTCCTCTATCTCCTTCCTCCTCAGTATTTCTTCTTCTTCTGTGCATGTCTTCTCCATTAGTTTTTGCATCTCTTATCCTTGTGGCAATTGTATCACTGCCACTCCTTCATTAATTCTTATTTCCTTTATCCTATGGTTTGTCATATTATTCTTCCTACTTTCCGCACTGCTCTCTGCTTTTTTCTCAATCTTTTTGTCTTTTTTCTATCTCTTTTCATTTCCTGCTCATCCACCTCTTTCCAATCCTTCCAACACACCATTATAATCTCGTTCATTCTTCAAGCCGATTGAGTTCCAACCAGCCATATTCCACATTAACCTGGTCATCATTCTCATTTTTCTCTGGACATATTCTTAAATCGTGTCCAATTCCTCCTCATCTATAACACAAGTTCTGTAATCGTTCATATTTAATTTTTATCTTTATAGGATCTTTTTCCTTCCTCGGAGTGCACATTCCGGTCACTAGTGGACGTCTCAGATCAATCAGCACACAAGCTCTCAGGAAGCTTCATACTAACAATCCATTATTATCAGGATCCTCCACTAGAACCACTCTCCTACTTTCGATCCTAATCTCAGCATTTTCTGTATCCATTACAACAAGAGGTAAATCGTGGAATCGGATCCAGACAGGACATAGATTAAAATTTACCTCATTAATCGTCATGTCTTCCTCCCATTTTTGCACATTTAACAACCATCCGTTGATCGACCATGGTCTTCCCCTCAGTATTCTCTGACATTCGTCACTGTGTCGAAATTCGAAGATGAATGTTTTTTTTACAATCTCCAGATCTTCCTTCTTCTCCTGTGGAGTTATAGTTTTCGTCGATAACCGTCGTACCTAATTCTCACAGTGGAGAGAGAGCGCGCTCCCACTCAGGAGAGAGAACTAGGGAGAGGGAATTTGGCTCACTGTTCACGTCGCAATCTTAATTTTCATTTTTCTTTTGTCAGGGGATCCACAGATTTACAACTAGAGATCAACATTCCAGCAGAATAATCTTTAATGTCTAACAATGTTATTTCTTATCCTTAATATAAAAAAAGTTAAATAACTAATTTTGGTAGATTAAGAAAATATGAGTTGATTTTTCTAAAACACCATCTTTTATCGTAACCACTTTTGCATGTAAAAGCCCTTGAATTTAAGACCAAAATATTCTCTCTTCCAAGATAGTTTGTGGAAAATATTATAAATTCATTATACAAAATGAATTGTAATATTATATTTAGGATTAATTTAATCATTTATTATCTCTTATATTAAGTACAGTAAATCAGATTAACTGCAAGAAGTATCAGAGTGAAGGCAAGGAAGACGAGAATAGACCGTGGCGGAGAGACCATGAGAGAATGTTATGATGACAACATTACCCCAAAAAACCTATAATGCAAATCAAAGATAATGTAATACGATGTACTCAGAAATCAATTACTTAGAAAAAAATTATAAGATGAGACAGCTATGCCTTTTTACCTTAATTAAGTCTATGCAATCAATTTTTATCACAATTTTACCATCATACATGCATTTTTGTCCTAAAAATTATGATAAAGCCCTGAATAAAAGTATGTCAAATTATAATAAAATAAGAATTTAATTAAGTCTATGCAATCAACTTTTATCACAATTTTACCATCATAAATGCACTTTTGGCCCAAAAATTATGAGAAAGCCCAAAAAATACGGAAAATTATAATAAAATAAGAATTATCAATTATGGCTCATCTTCAATGATTGATGTATCATAGCACTAAAATTAGGAATATCTTATTTTACAACTCGTTTAAAAACACATTTTCCTGCGGGTAATTTGTTGATTCTTTCTTGGAGGACTGCATCAATTAATACGATTACTTCTTTCTTCTACGAAAAAATAATATAATCAAGGTTATCATTAAGTTATATCACAGGTAAATTAACATGAGACTATGATTTCTTTGTATGTTATATATATACATGCATGATTTATTTAGATAGATATTTATAACTAAGTTTTCACTGTTATTTCTTTTGTATCTCACCATCTCATAATTAGCTAGTTTCAGTCAAATCTCCTAAAGTATATATGTCCACTTTTTATGCATCAGATGGCAGATATTGTGATCTGTGTAGGGGAAAAGGTTGCAGACGTGGCGGGTCCAATTTTGGGTCGTGCCAGTTATTTGTTTTGCTTTAAACAATTCATTAGAGAGCTTATGAAAGCAAAAGATGAGCTGATGACAAACCTAGAGGAAATGAAGGAGCTTATGGAACAACTTGCTATAAAAAATGAGGAAATAACACTGCCGGTGAAGAATTGGTTAGATGATGCGGAGACTATTCTAGGGAGGTGCAAAAGCTGCAACAAGAGCTTGAAGGAGGACGAAACAAGTTTTTCAATGTGTCACTCAGATATTCTTTAGCAAAACAGATGGAAAATAAGGCTAAGCAGATGATGGAGTTAAAAAACAGTTCCAACTCCATATTATTTTCACAGCTGTTCCAACTTCCTGACTTTACCTACTTCTCTCCCAAAGAGTTTGTGGATTTCAACTCTTATAATACTCTTTTGGAGGCAATTAAGGATGGCAAGAGTAAGAAGGTGGGATTGCATGGTATAGCGGGCTTAGGTAAAACCACTTTGGCAAAGAAAGTAGGTAAGGAAGTGGAAGAACTGGGGCTTTTTGACAAGGTCATCATGGTAGCTGTTTCGGAACCCCCAAATGTTTTCAATATTCAACAAGAAATAGCAAATCAAATAGGCTTGGAAATTCAAGAGAAAACTCAACTTACAAGGGCGCAAAGGCTATCTTGGGGATTACAAAATAAGAATATTCTTATAATCTTGGATGATTTGTGGAGCAAACTAAGCCTTGAACAAATTGGCATTCCACTAGATAAGCCTTGAACAAATTGGCATTCCACTAGATGAAGGTTGTTGTGTCTTGTTAACCACTCGCTTTTATGATATATGTGTCTCTATGGATTGTGAGATTAAAATTGAACTGCCCCACTTGACAAGTGAAGAGGCATGGGCTTTGTTTAAGATGCATGCTAAAACAATCAATAATGATTTTGATAGCATCGGAGAGAAGATTGTTGATAAGTGCAAGGGTCTGCCAATAGCAATTATGACAGTTGGAAGCACATTGAAGGGAAAGAGTATTGAAGAGTGGAAATCAACACTATATAGGCTACGACATCCCCCACAGGTGGATAGTGTTGAAAATGATTTGAAGACCCTTTATGCAAGTCTTGAAGTTATTTATGATAATTTGTTGAGTCCACTATCTAAGTCGCTCTTCATATTATGCTCTATATTTCCTAAGGATCATGAAATCCATGTAGAGGATTTAATTCGTATTGGGAAAGGGACTCTTGAGCTCGGTGATACAATTATCACAATAGATGATGCGAGGACGAAAATTTTAGCAGCTCTTGAGATGTTGTCAAGTTCTTGTTTGTTAATGCATACCAATAAGCAAACATGTGTAAAATTGCATGATGTGGTTCGAGATGCAGCCTTGTGGATTTCAAAGAAGAAACGTCAAGAAGTTCTGGTGGACAACCACGCAGTTTCAAACATGCTGGTAAGAAACTCCCTAAGTTTAAATTATACAAAGGCACTATCACTATGGAATTTGGATGAGAATTTTAAGCTCTTCAATAAATTTTGTTACCCTACACTTGAGATTCTCCTCCTTCAACCCCACGGGTTCATTGAAGATCTTGAGGCAATAAAAGCACTCAAAGTCTTGGCACTCACAACATATGGCTTTGAAAGGAGATTGTGTCCATCAACTTTTTGTTCAATTCCTCGATCAATTGTATCATTAACAAATCTTCACACCTTATGCCTTAGAGGGAAAAAATTGGGTGACATCTCCTTTTTGGGTGAACTCAAAGGATTGGAGATTCTTGACTTACGTGGTTCTCTGTTCGATGCATTACCCATTGGAATTGTAGGAATGAAGAAGTTGAAACTATTGGATGTTTTTCACTGTGAAATTCAAAAATGCCCTTTAGAGGTAATTGGAAGCTGTTACCAACTAGAAGAATTATACTTTTGGGATGAGAGAACTACCATCCCAGCAAAGTTCTCTCTTCCAAGTTTGAAGAGGTATGTTATCTATGATCCCACGTGCAGTTTCACTACATATGAAGATCCCTTTATGGAATATTGGGGTTTTTGTATAGAAGCAATAAGAGCATTATGTATACAAGGCTTCAAAGTCTTTGCTCTAGGTTCTTCAATGAAAGATGTCATTCGTAGAGCAAACTGCCTTTGGCTAGAGAATTGTGGGTGGGATCATAAAGATATAAATTCTGAGATAAAGCACTTAAGGGTTTCATGCTGCCAAGACAAAAGATTCATCATTGATAACCTTGGTTTGGACATTCTTCAAACGCAACAAGTGTTCTCGCATCTAATTACTTTAAGATTGTCTAAAATGTACAGTCTTGAGAAAGTGTTCCAAGATTCTTCTATCAGATACTCTCTTCCTATGTTAGAAGAGTTGTGCATAGAAAGTTGTCCCGAACTGAAAAATTGCATCTTCACACATGCCACAATTACGAACCTGCCAAAGCTTAGGAAACTAGAGATTGATTATTGCGCCAAAGTGAAATGGCTATTCTCTTACCCTTTGGCTTCTAATTGTCCTTCACTAGAGGAATTGCAAATACGCTATTGCTCTGAACTTGAGAGGCTTGTTGATGGAAACAATGATGAAGAAGCTACACATAGGGATCAGCTACCACTTCTCAAACTGAAAGAATTAAATCTACTAATTTTGCCAAAGTTGATTGAGATTTTCGGAGCAGGTTTTTATTACAAATTGGGGTCTCTTCACGATAAACAAGAACGTCCACAACCCGTGAGTGTTATCTCATTATTTCTTTTTTATTTAAGGTTTCTTTAATGATAACAATCTTCTTTTTATGAAATTTCATGGGCTTATATTCATCTTATTGGGATTATGCTATCACAATTTTAACAATATACAACGCCACAAAATTTTTTGTATGCGTGCGTGCGAGTATTGTCCATTTCTTGGATTTTCGTCTAATCATTGGATACATTTACTTTACAGGAACATGATAATGAAAGAGTAGAGGTGGTGAATTCAGAGTTGTGTTCTATAAGGTTAGATGGTCTGCCAGAGTTGGAATTTATTTGGAAGGGCCCTACAAAAATTTTGAGCCTCCACAAACTTGAACATGTTACATTGCGGGGATGCCCAAGATTGAAAAATATTTTCACTCTTGCTACTATTGCAAGCTTTCCAAAGTTGAGGGCACTTAAAGTATTGGAATGCAAGGAATGGGAGGGAATATTTTGTGAAGAATCACTCAAAAACCTTCCTTCTTCTTCTAATATTTGCTTTCCTAAACTTAATGAGATTAACATATCAGGTTGCGACAAAGCGAGATGGCTGTTATCTTATCCTCTCGCTTCTTATTGCCATTCACTAGAGAAACTAAGTATATTTAATTGCCCTGCACTTGAGAGGCTTGTTGATGGAGATAGTAATGTAGAAGCAGAACATGATGATCAGCTACCACTTCTCAAATTGAAAGAAGTAAATCTTCAAATTTTGCCAAAATTGAGAGAGATTTTCAGAGGAGGATTTGAGTACAGGCTAGAGTCCCTTCCCGATAAACAAGAATGCCCACAACACGTAAGTGTTACTACAATTTTATGAATGTGAAATTAATTAATTAATGGACTTTAATTTGCAATGTTATAGTACCTGATTCATATATTAATTGTCTGTTTCTTAGATTGTCATGTATATCATTGAATACATTTACTTCACAGGAATATGTGAATGATGAAGTTAGAGCGGTGAATTCAGAACTGTGTTCAATGCGGTTATATGACCTTCCGGAGTTGGAATTTATTTGGAAGGGCCCTCCACAAATTGTGTGGCTCCATAGACTTGAGCATGTTTCATTGCAAGAATGCCCAAGATTGAAAAGTGTCTTCACTCTCGTTACTGTTGCAAGCCTTCCTAAGTTGAGGGAACT
>JANTPZ010012330.1:17502-28425 GCA_025593235.1 Vachellia pachyceras | reverse complement strand
GAGTTTCTTTCCTCAGGGAATTTGATCAGGAACCATTTCTATATGTGGATTCCTTTTGAAGCATATTTGGCAGCCTGGTGGTTCGTCAAAGCTTCTTGGACGGTTCTTACCCTGTCTATCGGGTATCTCAAGCGCCGTCGCAGTCAAAAGCAAGCTGGAGGGTTGATGTTAGAAACTTCTCTTGTTGTAATGTTGAACTTTTCTATGTTTGTTCCTTTCTTGTTTGTGTCTTTGCCTAGTTTTATTGTCTTTAGTTTGTTTGTTTGATTTGGTGTTGTTTAAGACTATGTAAGTTCGGTTTGTTTAATTTAAAGGTTTCGTTGTTGGCAAAAAAAAAACGTTATTTACAGTTTATGAAATAAATATGCAGGATAAATTTTATCTCAGGTAGCATACTTTTCTAATGCGATGTGAAACAAGGCCTAAATCTTCATTAACATCGTTAATGTATTTCGTGTAATATAAATTTATGGGTATGATTTTTCAACAAAAAAAAATCCAAAATGTTATTTCTCCAATAAATAAAATGTGAGTGAGGGAGTCTCTTAAATTAATTTGTTATGTTATATATATGCGGATTACCCATGTAAGTTACTCTGCGATTGTGCTTAGGGAAGCAGGGGATTGGCTAATGATAGATAATTTATTGTTACAAACTAATGGAAGCCTGTCATATCAAGAATTAATATAATAACAATTCATACATGGTGTGTAAGTTTGACGATGGACCATCTTTTAATTTACACATAAAATCACGGTCCATTGAATTTTTTTTTTACACATCTAGAACTTAAAAACTCAAAAGAAAAGAGAAAAAACTAGAAGGTGGGTATGAACCCAGTAAATTGTTAGAGCACAACTTATGAAGGTGGAATGAGCAAGAGTAATAAATTTTGGATAAAGAAATAGCTTCTTTTACAAGAGCATCAGCCAACCGGTTCAGCTCCCTTGAGACGTACTGTACGGTCCATTGAATTGAGATAAGGATCTTTATCTTTGCGTGTGTGAGCGCGCTCATTTTTTTAAAAAAAGAAATTGTGGGTAAAAGATAACATTAATTTGTGTTTATTTGAGAATCACCTCCTTCTGACGGGTACACAAGTTAAGATAAAAATCATTTTAAAATATGTGAAAAGCATCTTGAAATTAATAAAAAGTATATCTAAATTCGTAAAAGCATATTGAACTTTAAACTCCTTTTTCCATACAGAATTCCCGAATCCATGCAAAGGGATCTTTGTCACAAAGCTATGTCCCAACTTAACCTTTTTAAGTTTAAATAATGGAAAATCCAACAAGGACTGTGTCATTGGAAGGGGATCGTTTCAATTTATAGTCACACCACATTTGTGATATCTTATAACTAGTAAATTTGTTACCTAATTTGAAAGCCCACATCCACATTAGAGTACTCCACCTACCGCTTACAAATGAGAAGAGTGCATTAAGCTCTCAACAAAACAGTCAAAGAATCCATTTGAAAACGGGGTAGATAAGTACTTTTACTTAAGTTGAGGTAAATATATAAAAAACGTTATCTCGATTTGTAAAAAAATTGTTGAACATACATTTGAACCTTTCAAATCTTAAGCCAAGCATGCTCAAGGCGACGATCACAATAATCTAAATAAAAGGGTTCACTATTGAAAGATCGATCTATTATACACATTAAATTATAGTGTTGGGGAAGGGTAACAGCGTTGTTTGGAAAAAAAATTAAAAGTATATGTAAATCAAGATAAAAAGTATCTTGAAATCCGTAAAAAATATTTTGAAATCCGTAAATTCTTTTCAGAAACCGTAAACTCATTTTTCTCAACAGATTTTCAAACAAACCCAATATCTTATCGCATGTATTTTCATCTAAGATGACATGTCTTAGGACTTGTTTGAAAGCTATTTTGAAAATAGCTTTTACAGATTCCGATGTAAAACCTAGATTTTGGAAAATAGATTTTGGAAAATAGCTTTTACAGATTTCGAGGCAAAACCTAGGTTTTGAAAAGTTATTTTTTGGGAAGTTATTAGCTTTTACGGATTTCGAGGCAAAAAAATGGTAGGAAAGAGGAAAGAGAAAAAATGAAAAGTAGGAAAGAAGAGAAAGAAAGAAAAAGTAAGAAAGATGAAAGAGAAAGAAGGAAAAAAGTAGGAAAGAGGAAAAAATATGAAAGATAAAACATAGATTTCAAAACCTAGGTTTCAAACCGAGGTTTTGTAACCAAAATAACATTTCTGAATTTTTTTTTTATTTGGATAAAACCTAAATTTTAAGGTAAAAACTAAATTTTAAAACTAAACTTAAATTTAGAAGGCAGACAAGCCCTTAATTGAGTTGCCTTATGCAGTCTAAAGAGTCTAATGAGCAATTATTCATACCCAACACGCAGACATGTTTGTGCTCCCTTCACCTTCTACCCGATCCAACAGCCTTGAACACATCCTACGGTAACGGTTCCCGGAATCGGACGGATGAAGATCAGCCACGTTAGAGGATGCCACAGAATTGGCGCATGGTGAGCCCGTCAGGGCAGAGAAACCCATGTACGAAGCATTGGTCCCCCCTGCCCACATGCCATTTACCGATGCTGGGTTTCAGTGGCCCCGCAGTGACGTGTCACAAGCAGATAGACTCTGAATCGTTTCGTGGGACCCACCGGCAGAAAAAATGAAGGTTGCGTGGCCAGCTCACCCATCCCACCTTCGAAACCTTTATGGGCATGACAAAGTGGAACAGCTGTAGTTTGAGTTCATATCCACGTGGGCCAATATTATTGGCCCTCCTGCATTGGTGATTGTAATACGATATGAATATAATATATATATATATGGGAAGAAGATGATACCCTAATTTAGGCAGGGAATGGCAAATTGGGATTGGGAAGAGGGAGGACACGAACCCAATTGGAAAGGGCGCCATGTGGGTTGGGCCTAGTGGGGGATGGCGCCGACGCCAGCTTAAGGGATAAAGCCAGCCGTCCATCTGACTGGTGCTATCGACGGTGATGCGCTTTTCACGGGGGGATTGGCCTGCTTCTGACGTGTTGCCTTGCCTTCCAGTGCCGCCCGACCGATTTGTTCTTTTTCTTTTTCTAAGTGACAAATGATGGGTATCCATCATCGATAGGAATGACTAATCTCAATCGCTAATTACCCGACACCTCGATAAAGAGGACAGTTAACTCTGATTATTAAGGAGCTGCATGCCCAAGGTAGGATTTGAATCCTCTGATCTTGGTTAAGCTTGGATCAGCCTGATACCATTGAATTAACCAAGGTTAATTTGTTCTTTTTCTTTATCTTCATTTTCCCTCCATTTTGTAATTATAACTTGTATGATTTGGATTTAGTTTTATACAAAATCTATATCTTTATTTTTCTGTTATGTTAAATTATTTATATTAAGATATATCAATTTAAATTTGGTTAGTTATTTTTATAATAATTTAATGTTTTGATGATAATAATAATTATAAAAGAAAATTAAACTTGAACCAAAATGAGATATTTCTTGTCGGTCACCATAGGGTGACGTGGCTCCAGCACATGGCTTGCTAGTGGGGCCCAATGACGTGAACGTTAATCTTAAATTCCATCTCACATGCATGGGATAAGATAACTACCCATTCGAATTTGTTTGCTGGGTTTAACTCATCCATCTACTTTATGTAATATCATTTTACCGGGTTTAAAAAATTTGCTAAAATCAGTTAAAAATAATAAATATATAAAATTAGGACTTTGGTAAAGTACGCCATTGTTTACAAAGAGCAAGTGAAAGATATAATTAATGATGAGAAAAAAAGATGAGAAGGGAGAATACACAGTTAATCAAGGGTGAAATAGGTAAAAATGCATTTAGCAAGACTAAATAGGGTCTTATAAAAAGAATTAAACTGATTTAAATTTTTGAACTTTAAAAAAAAAAAGGATAGTAGCAGTTAGTTCAAGCGAGGCTCAACATTACAATTCATAAGACTATGTTGTTGTTCAAACCATTTCTTGCCCAAGCACATTTTAATTTCACTAGACATAATTATGTTCAAGATATTATCGAAAATTAATTGTAGATAAATTTCTCAATGAGGACTCGAATCTTAATTTACGATGTGCTGGAATATTTGTAAAATGAAGAGATATGATTTTTTAAATGTTATGTCCTTATAAAATATTGAGCTTATTTGAAAGGCTGTGTATGAAATTATAATTATAAAGTCATGTCTTCATAAAGGTATACCTCTTCATGAAAAATTTATTTTAAATAATTACTAATTATTTAATTACTTTGATTCATGAATAAAATAATGAAATTCATGAATTTAACATATTGTTATAACTTTTATAAAAGTAGTATAATTATGACTTTTAATTGAAAATGCATTGTTTCAAAAGGCATCACTTCAATGCATTTCTCCATATACTATAATTATCCTCCCCATCTCTCTATTTGCACATACAATTTTATGTACATCAAAATCAATCTCATTGCTATATCTTTGAGTGCACATATAGATAAAGTCAAATTATTACTTTATAAAAGTATTTGTTGTATTGGCTTGAGTGTTGAGAGTGTAATCCATACTCAAGAGTTTCTATTATATTCTATATCAAATTTGCAGGTTAAATTAACTTGCACTCTGTAACATAGAAATATGTGTGAGCAAATTAAAACTAAAGGAAAGTGTTGTTTACGTTTTGTAGACATCGTACAGAACTTTATTTTTCATCTCTTTTTTTATGCTCTCCAAATAATCATTCCTGTCAATACCATACCATAAATGATTAACATTTCTATTATATCCAACTGCGAGTTGTCTTTACACTTTTTTTTGTTACCCGCCCGATCTCCGGAGCTTCACCCCGACTAATCCGGACTCAACCCGCGTCGCGCACTCGGGAAAGGTGGAAAGGTCTTCTAACGGTGGCTGCTGCATTCACAAGGCTCAAACTCAAAATCTTACTTAAGTTGGAACAAACCAATTACCACTTGATCCAACCAACTGTTGGTATCTTTTCTCTTAGATAAAAAGAGACGAACAGGATATCCTCAAGGCCTCAACTAAAAGATGTTGGCCAAAAAAAAAAGGCCTCAACTAAAAGCTGATTGGGTTTTCAAGGACTTCAAACATAAGGCCTTGAAAATAAATTGCTGGTTTGTCCCAACTCCCAAACAGAAAAGGACGTTTTCATTATTACCAAAAAATAAGAACGACCTTTCATTATTTTGTATTTGGACTTGTTCTGTTGCATTGATCACACACATATGGGTGCTAATACTCTAATATACTCATTGTTTGTTTGAGAACTCCGTTAGGAGAAAGGAGTTTATGGATTTCTAAATAATTTTACAGATTTTAAAATGGCTTTTATAGATTTTGAGATGGTTTTTAAAAAGAATCATTAAATTCTATTTTTAAATTAGGCGATGATTTTTAAAGCTCATAGCCTAATTTGCTCTTTTTTTAAAGAAATAATATATTTTATATATTTTTAATTTTTTTTATCTTAATATTTTTTACGAAGGAAAAAATAATATTAAATTCTGTTTTTTTAATATAAACAATAGCTAATACATTAAAAATAGTATAAAATATTTTATTTTTTCATATCAGCTTTCTATAATCCTATATTTAAAATTATAACAAAATATTAATACTTATATTTTTTTGGAAAACTTGAGAAAAATATCATTATTGAAAATTTATTTGTGGGAAGAGGGTCATGTAACTATACAATTTTATGAGAAAAATTGGGCACAAAAAATAGGCAATTTTTTTTATTTTTTTAAATAATTGTTTGGTTCGAAGTCCGGAAAGGAACGAACAAACATTACACTTGATCAGCACATATATAAAAAGAAAGAATTAGGAACAAATTAAAAATCAATTGGGAAAAGATAAGATCACTACACAGAGTAGGAGCACATCAGTTTCAAGAACAGGCCGTGTTCTAGTCGCAGAAGCAACTGACATTTTACTCTCACCAACCCAGAATGTATCTAAAGGCTCACTTCTTTGAGAATTCTCCTCCATCTTCCTCCTCTTCACTAACCAAACAACACCCACAAAACACAGTCCCATTATCACCATCCCCACAATTCCCAACCCCAACGCTACATCCCTCCATATCCCATGTTCCCTCACACCATCATCGGACTGTGATTTCATGTCCATTGGATTTGGGACAGCATCATTCAGTATATATTTTACTTAAATATTCTACTTATTGAAGATAAACAATATTTGCACTTTTTTTTTATCATTAGATAACACTTGATCATTTGCATTTAGATGCCTACACATACATTTTTTTTTTCGATTTATCAGATTGGTCTAGTTATATATTTTTTAATTACATTACGAGTTTTGAACTTCTTTTAACATCACTGCTTAAGTGGCTTTATAATTATTTCTTATAAATCTACAAAACATGCAAAATTGTAAAGCAAGAAAAATGTGATTAACAGCCAAATATCATTTCCACAGGATCTATTCCTACAATATGCCAAAGCACGAGGGCCACATCCACCATTTGCATTCTAAAGGCAAAATTTCGCTAATTAGCTCGCAACTCACAGGGGGCTATTTTTTGTTTACAAGGATTCAATACTAGTCCCTGTTCCTCCCAAGTCTCACTACTAGGTCCTTTGGCCTCCTTTGTAACACAAGAAAAACGACATTTTCTAGTGATGATGAGGGTTAACTCCTCAGTTACCAGTTAGCACCACTGAAATATGCATTAAATCTGCAACATTATTTCATTCAACAGTGAAGCGGGGGTAATGATACATGTGTAGAGATCAAGAGGGATTCTACTCTATATATCAAAGGATACAACAAATGGCTCTTATACAGGGAGATGAGGTTAAACAAAAATACAAAGATGATTTCATTGCACCCGCTGATACAGTTTTATTCAGTTCCAGCAACCTTCTTCTTCAGAGTCTCAATGTCTGTAGCTAGTTCCTTTCTGCTCGACTGAGGAAGCAAAATCATATTCTTGGTAAGAATTAAATTACATTGTCTAAGATACATGGGTAACCAATAAAAAAATTGGATTTCTGACTGTAGAAAAAGAATACTTTAAGGTATAGGTCCAATGAAAACACATGATCAAAATCTCCATGATTAGTTTTCTTATAACTTCTAATAGTCCCTTTGTCATTGAAGTTGCAGACAAGTACATATTATGCGTAGAGCTAAGACCATTTTATGATAAAACCATAGATCATCTGGTTATGAAAGCTTCAACGTGCAAGTAAGACTTTTAATTTAAAACAAATTTTACTATCATCTCTACGTAACACAGAACATAACTATTTACATTCATGTAATCTCAGGAAGAGTTGATATTCAAAACTACCACTTACGTGGAAATAACAAAATGGTTTTTTATTCTAAAGCATCAGAACATTCATGTAGTGTGTAACCCACCTTAAACAGAAGGTACCGGTAGACAAACCATCCAGTGTATCCTAGCCCTACCAACTCCATAATCTTTGGAAGCTGAAACTCAAGTTATTTCGAACATCAGACCGATTCACAAACAGTAGACTATAAAAACAGAGGCACATGCAAGGTTGCTAACATATGTTCACAACAGAAGGGCATTACCAAGGGGACTGAGTTGATGGCGCTGACGAGAATGGAAGACAGCCAGACAGCAACTATAGCTCCACCACCATAAAGAAGTACCGTGGTCTTGTTTTCAACAGCATCCCACTGATATGATTAATGCAGGACATTATTTTTCACATGGGTAACAATACAATCAATGTTGACAAAGACTATGGATTTTCCAAAACAAGTTGAAGGACTTTCTTTCTGGTTTTGTTTAAAAAAAGATAAATTCTTTGCAACAGTCAAATGTTAAACTTCTTGCCTTCTCCTTCAAATCTGTGAATAGCTCATTGGCATCTACAGGACTAGTAGTGTCGTCTGAAGATGCCCTGGTCAGAAGAAGGAAAGGTTTCCGGGAGTCTGCAAGAGTGAGAACCACAAACAAGTTACTTGAAGGAAGAAAAAGGAAAAGTAAGTAAATAGGAGTGAACTCAATAACTTCAACTTAACATCAAGAACTTGGAACAGACAGCAGATACTTGCTCTTTAAAAGGAGGAAAGAAACCCAATGCCTAGGAATGGCTACCTTGTGGGAAAATAAAAAGTGTTTTGTTGGATTTACTCATGTCTATAAATCTCTCTAACAATTACTTATCTCCGGGGATTCGTGATCCCAGGCACGTTCAGAATTCACATTATAGATTCAGTGTAATTGCTCTGATCATCAACAAATTGGGGTAATCCGACCCAAGACTTGGTATTGAAATAGAAAATCAGAAGAGACAAAGAAATTATGTACCTGAGAAGTGCTTGAGCGAAGGGGAGAGAGGGGGGGTGGATAGGCGGGGAGGGAGATAGGGGAGAGCGGAGCAGCGAGTGACGTTGGCAGTGGTGGTGGAAGGAAGGCGGGAAACAAAGACGGTGGCTGAAGCCGCCGTAGCCATTGGCGCAGAAAGAAGAGCTGGAAATTGGGAAGCTTTGGGATTTGGTCGGGTCACACAAAGCTTGAGGATTGAATGGTACGAGAGAATTGAGTATTAGAGCAAGAGAGGGGATGGTTTTGTGCAGAGATATTTTGTGACGAAAGAAAACGAATGAAGGAAAGAGAAGGCGAGGTTATGATATGGGGTCTGTTATCCTCTCACTATAAATATTATATGATTATGATCGGACTTCATTTCAAGCGTTGACACGTGGACATCTTCCTCTATTCCATTGGCTAATTCCCTATCCGAAAATCCACTTTCTTTGCTCCCATTCTTCATGTACTCCCCTCTCTCGTTAATTTGATTCATAGGATTTTTTTTTTGGACAACAAAAACATTCGTTCATTATATGCGAGAATATAAAGGTTCATATATATTTGGCCAACTCCAGATCTATTCTCAGAGTAAGCAAAACCAGAAACGTCAGAAATTAAAATCTTAAGAAGAGGGGTTGGGGGGCGAGAGACCACCCACCACTAAAATTCTGTACTGCTTCCTTCAAAGCCTGAGCTTCAGAGCAAAATGGTTAGACAGCCGCACACTTCTTTGCTCCCATGTGAATAACTTTACCTGCATCATTACGCAAAATAAACCAAACACCTCCAGACATGTTAGTTTCAGTAAATGATCCATCCACATTAAGCTTTAATCTACCCTTTGGTGGTAGTAGCCACTTTTGGGTGAGAGCACTAGAACCTAATCTTTCTTGCTGTTCGGTGTACCAACCTTTTGCTGTCCATAGTTCATGAACAGCTAAGTTGTCTGAGTTTATTAGCCAAGGGAAATCAGATTCCTTATGCTCATATAGTGCGTGTTTGGGAATTCGTTGGAAGAACGATTTTAAGGATTTCAAGGTAAATATATGAGATGAGTTTTATCTCAATTTACATACAACGTGAATGGGAATCACTTCCCAAACACGCACATAATTCACAGCAATGACATTTCCAAATATACCAAAGGAGAGAAGCAATTTGTGCTTTAGCAAATTCATTGTCTTGAAGTTGAGTTGTTTTCATAACAAACCATTCAACAAAAGAGCGCACATGCAATTCAAACACACACAGAAATAAGGGGCAGGCATACCAAATCCTTTTCACCCAATCACACAACAACAAGATATGCTTAATAGTTTCAATGTCCCTACAGCATCTAAAACAGATGGGGGTTGCTGTACAATTACGTTTATATAGGATTTCCATTGTAGGCAAAGCCTTATGACAAGCTTTCCAGAGAAAATGTCTTATTTTTAGTTGCACCTTTAAAGACCAAATTATTTTCCAAATCACATGCAGTTGAGATATGGAAGAGCTTGGCCTCTCAGAAACATCTTGCTTATGTTGGTTCTTTAGCCATTTGTATCATGACTTAACAGAATAAATGCCATTGCCACACCCTAACTAGTTCACTGTATCTTTTACACTTGGTCTTGGGATTCCTATCCCCCTAATCTGATGTGTAATGTTTTCAGGCAGGTTCATCTCCTCCAAACCACCATATACCCTCCCTTGTTATACTTGATACTCTTATATTTTCCATTGGAACAAGTAATGATTCATTAGGGTTTTGTCCATTGGGAAGATTGGGGATCCATGCATCCCTCCAAAAGGAATATCATTAGGATTTCAATCTCTTTGCCAGGAAAATCACTCATACTTCATGAATATTACTTATAAATTTCCAACAATTGTACTCTTTAATAATCAATATGGAAAAGAACACCCCCTAAAGATTAGATACTTTAATTTTTAAAATAAAATAGAATAAAGTAGTTGCACCATAATATTTAAAATAAAATGGGATAAAACCCCTAAAGATTAAATACGAAGTGGACGAATAAAATAGTTACACCATAATATTTAAAATATTTAATGTTTAACATAAAGCACCTATATCTTGTTATTTTTATCACCGAGAATTAGAGAAATAGATTAAATACTTTAATTTGATCTTTATTGTTGCCTTTTCTATAGTAGTCGTCAAAAAGGGTTGTTTTAAATTGAATTACATTTAGCAGCAGGCAACATGAAATTGTTTATTTTATGTGAAAATAACCATTATCATGTAATATAATTAGCTAATAGTCCGCCAACCTTGAATTATTAGGTTTCATTTTCAGACAAAAAATAATGGTTCCGATCTATTTTCTAAGATTTGATTTATCACTAAACTAATTCCTTAAAGAGTTAAAGTTAGATTTAATTATAATTTTGGCTTCAAAGATTTCTTGTCATTAGATCAACTCCTGTCTGTGCTCGTTTGGGAACTCCGTTGGGAAAATGAATTTTGCAGATTTCGAGGCATTTTGGGAATTTCGAGATGGTTTTACGGATTTTAAGATGGTTTTTATGGATTTCAAGATGGTTTTTACAGATTTCGAG
>JANTPZ010012330.1:0-16256 GCA_025593235.1 Vachellia pachyceras | reverse complement strand
TTTTGGGAATTTCGAGATGGTTTTACGGATTTTAAGATGGTTTTTATGGATTTCAAGATGGTTTTTACAGATTTCGAGATGGTTTTATCTCGGTTTACATGCACCGTTTGGGAAAATGGCTTCCCAAACAGGCACTCTGTTGTTGAAAAGCCAATTCCATAACATGCCACTTTTTTTTTAAAAGAAATCACATACTAATGTAGATCCTGGGTCGATAAGTTCCAATTTCTAGGCCCATACGAATAGTCCAAAACTTATAGGCCTGCAAAAGGGCCCAATGTTCTCCTCCTTCGATTCCCACCCCTCTCTTGCCCTAATCGTGATCGTGGACGTACCACCATAGCACCGTTAAGCCCTCCTCCTCTGAGCTCGGTGGAAGAGAACGGAGCCGTGTTAAGAGAACCCATCTTTGTTGCTGGAACTTCTTTTTTATTGAAACATGCTGTCTCGGCTCACAAGACTGAAGCCTCTACTCCAGCACTCCATTGATTCTTCCTCTACTTGTTCCAGCTGCCAACTCATTCAGAGATGCTCTGTCAGCAGGACAGCGAAAGGGAAAGCGAAGATCAAAGCAGGACAGACTTTGAAGAGGTCTAAGATCACCACGAAGAAAGCGGGTGAAGAATCCCGAGGTGGCGGAGGCAGAGGTTCTCGCGAAAGACAAGAGCGTGAAATGCTGTACGACCAGTGCCTCAATGCTCCCACTCCTTTACGTTACCTCTCTCAGAAGAAAAGGGCACGTGAAGCTGAACGTGAGAAAATGGGTCTCATAAGCAAGGATCGGCAACGAGAAATTGACATGATGAAGCCCAAGAACTATGCGAAATACAAGGTTTCGGAGACGCCCATGATTATGGGAACTCCTGGGTTGGATTTGATAACGTTGGGTTTGGTGGACGAGGACTAAGTTACCCAAGTATGAATTGACGGTGGAAGATGGGAGGAGGCTTGCGAAGGAGTATAGTAGGGTTTTGATGAGAAAGCACAGAGCACGACAAGCTGCGGAATCAACACTGTTGAGGTTGAAGAAAGAGGCCATTGAAGCATTGCCCGATCATTTGAAGGAGGCTGCTGTAGTACCTGACTTAACCCCATTCCCTGCAAATCGATTTATGGCCACTCTCACTCCACCTATTGAGGGATACATTGAGAAAGTCAGAGAAGCAGCGATGAGGAGTAGTGGCACTGAGAAGATCAGATAATCCAAGGTCATTGCCATTAAAGCTTGGCTTTTATTCTCTTTTCATGTATGGCGTTGGTTTTCTAGAGTCCCATTTTTTGATGTGGTTTTCTTACCTCCTCCTCCCAAAAACAATTTGATAAGATTAAAATTTTACGGCCGAACTACGTATCTGGGCTTATATGTAGGATTAAAGGCAAGTCTAGTGAGAAAAGTTAGATTTACTGAATGAATCCCAATGCACCGAATAAATTGCATTGGAAGGACCTGATGTATATATATATATATTAGAATTGATACATAGCTCCAGAGGTCATACGGTTGAGAATATCCTAACTGAACCTATCATAATCCTCCACCTGTACGGCTCTGTAACAATAAGATATTCTAGCAGCAAAACAATTCTAACAGACCTGTAACTAAAATTACAGAGATGCCCTTTCTACTAAATACAGATTACAACTTAACATTCCCCCTCAAACGAGAGGGTGCAACTACCGGCCCGAGTTTGTTCTTGAAAAATTGAAGATAAGGTTGAGATAGAGGTTCGGTGAAACAATCTGCAATCTGAAGAGCTGAAGGGACTAACATCAATAAAACCAGACTGAACAAGATCTCTTACAAAGTGCACATTAATTTCAATGTGCTTACTTCTAGCATGTTGGACAGGATTGGAAGCTAGGGCTCTGGCGCTCAAGTTATCACACCAGATTACTGAAGGCTATTTAAGATACAAACCAATTTCAAACAGTAGGGAAACTATCTACTTGATTTCAGCTGAGCCATCTGCTAGGCTTCTATACTGAGACTCTGCACTGGTTCTAGATACAACTTTTTATTTTTTGGATGACCATGAAATCAAAGTGATAAGAACACACATTCCAGCCATGGATCTTCTGTCATCAGTATCGCATCCCCAATCAGCATCGGTATAACCAAACAGTTTCAAATTTTTGAAAGGTTTGAGAGGTAACCCAAGACTGTAAGTGCCCTTCAAATATCTAAAGACCCGTTTGACTGCTTGAAAATGATCTGTTCGTGGCTGAGACAAATACTGACTAAGCTTATTTACAGCATAAGCTATACCTGGGCGTGTTGTGGTGAGATATTGCAAAGATCCCACTGCTTGTCTATATTTAGTAGGGTTATCTATGAGTTCACCATCACAAGAAGAAATGAGCCTTCCAGTGACCATGGGAGTTGTCATTGGTGCACAATCTGTCATCCCAAATCTTTCTAACAGATCAATAATATACTTAGCTTGACTCAAATAGATTCCACGATGATCTCTATAAACTTCTAAGCCAAGAAAATAATACAATTGACCCAGGTCTTTCAAGGAGAACATTCTGTTCAGTTTGCGAACAAAATTGTCCACATATGCAGAATTATTGCCAGTTACCAGAATATCATCGACGTAAATCAGAATAAAAACTCTTAATTTATGATCCTGAAACATGAATAGGGATATGTCGCTCTTAGCATTTTTAAAACCCCAATTCAGCAAGGTAAATCTCAGCTGGTCAAACCAAGCTCTTGGTGTTTGGCGTAAACCATAAATTGCTTTAACCAACTTACAGACATGATTTGGTTTTCGGTGATCAGTGAATCCCTTCGGTTGATGCATGTAGACTTCCTCTTGCGGTAATCCATTTAAGAACGCATTGTTAACGTCTAGTTGCCGGACTTCCCACTTATAAGTGACGGCAAGTGTTAGAATCAACAGAATCGTTGTCGCCTTGGCCACCGGACTGAATGTTTCTCCAAAATCGACTCCGAGCGTATGTTGGAACCCCTTTGCTACTAGGCGTGCTTTGTGTTTCAGGACAGAACCATCCAGCTTGAACTTGGTCTTGAAGACCCACTTGCAGTCAATGAGCTTTTGATTTCGAAAGGGTACCAGTACCCAAGTTTTGTTCCGGCACAGGGCATCAAATTCATCAGTCATTGCGTGTAGCCAAGCCGGAGATGAGAGAGCATCAGTGACAGATCGAGGCTCTGAGCTTCCAGCTAAGACTGTGGAATCTTTAGCCTCCAGCAAACCAACATAAGGGTACTTGGGCTGAGAGATGCCATCTTTGCCCCTAGTGACCATTGGATGTAAATTAGTGGGCCTTGCAGTGGGCTGGACCTCATGTGTTGGAGTCATTGGGCTAGTACGGTAGTCGACGAGGAAGACAAACTTTTATCAGATGAGATCAACTGCGACCTCGGGTCAGACACATGGGAACACTGATGTGCAACATTATCTTCATGCTGAGGCACTATGTTGTTATTATCAAGCATCTTTTCCTGTGGCAACAACTGCGGTAATTAAACCACAAATGGCAGATCAGTGGAGCAAGAGTTATTCCGACTACCACTCATGAAGCCCGACAAGAAGGGAAACAGAGACTCATCAAACATAACATGCCTGGATATGAAAATTTTGCCCGACTCACTCAAGCACTTATGGCCCTTTTGCTGAGCTGTAGGACCCAAATATACACACCTTTTGCTATGGAACTCGAGCTTATGTTGATTGTATGGCTTAAGGCATGGATAACACGCACACCCAAACGGTTTAAGCTCTGAGTAAACTGGCTCTGTTCTCTTGAGTGTAAACAGAGGACTGTGGTTTAACAGGACAGGCGTAGGCAATCGATTAAAAAGAAAGACCGCCATCTGGAAAGCGTCAGACCAGAACTTAAAGTGGCATATGGGCATGTGCAAGCAGAGTAAGCCCCATTTCTACTATGTGCCTGTGTTTTCGTTCAGCTCGGCCATTTTGCTCAGATGTATACGGACATGTAAACCTGAGTTGAATACCTTCTTCTTGGGCAATAGGAATAATGGGCTTGAATTTGGTACCATTATCACATTGAATGGCCTTAATCTTCATATTGAATTGATTTTCAACAAGAGCTTTAAAGTGTTTAAAAACATGTAATGTTTCTCCCTTATGTCTCAATGGATATAACCAAGTGTAACGGCTATAATCATCCAGAAAATGAACATAGAATCGATGGCCTCCAAGGGAGAGAATTGGAGCAGGACCCCATAAATCTGTATGCACTAATTCAAATGGAGAAGACTGTGATATAGAATTAGGAAATGGAAGGTATTTTGACTTGTCTAATTGACAAGCCTCACACATATTTTTCACCAACTATCACTTTTGAAACATTACAAGACTGCAAAACTTGATTCAAAATTTTAAGACTAGGATGTCCTAAAACATGATGCCAACTCTGGAGTGTTGAAGTAGCACTTGATGCTTGGGCCATAAGGATTTCAGGTGGATCGTTGTGTTCTTGTCTTGCTTCCATTGGGTACAGACCTCCCTTGGGTTTCCCTTGCATCAAAAGTAAGCCTGTTGCTAGATCCTTCACATCACAGTTATGATTAGAAAAGTTCACATGCACATTGTTATCCTGTATTAGCTTATTCACACTCATCAAATTGTTAGCTGAAGGCACATATAACACATCCTTGGGATTGAGTTTGGATTTTGCACACGGAATAGAAAGAGAGCCAATGCCTAGAATAGAGCTTTTCTTACCAGTACAGGTAGTAAGGTGGGACTTACCAATAGGAGTGAGTTGGTCCAACTGCTCAGGCTGTGGAGTAACATGGTAGTTTGCTCCACTATCCATGTACCATGCAGGGTCATTCATTGAATATGGAGTCGCAAAATGAGCTTGTGGGGTAGAGTAACGCTCAGCAAAAGCAGGTGGCGAAGCGTGATCATCTCGGTAGTAACAGGTAGCTAACGTATGTCCTGAGCGTTGACAATGATTGCAAAATGGTCTTCCACCCCTACGGCCTCAGCGCGACCACCACTGCGATAATGACGAGGGATACCGTGCCAATTTCTGGAGCGATCACGGCCGGTACTGTCATCCCTCTGAGCAAGATTCACAGATGGTTGTATGCTCAGAGTGGAAAAGTGATTCAGCTAAGTTAATCGACTTTCAAAAGCCAGAAGAGCAGCCTGAGCTTCAATCCAAGTGATATCCGGTTTGTCAATAAGTTTAACAACAATGGCATTATACTCCACATCCAGTCCATTAAGAGTGTGAAGGATCAGATCATCCATCGCAATTGGAGAACCAGCGAGAGCGAGCTCATCTGAGAGGCTCTTCATTTTGTTGAGGTAGTCGTCCATCTTTAGCGAGGTTTTCCGTGTGTTGTGCAGTTTATTTTTCACCACCATGACCCGTGCTTTTGTTGATGCACACGTGAGAGTACGAGCACCGATCCAAAGCTCGGCTGCTGTTTGACAATGGAGAAGTTGAGCTCCAACGTCCATTGTCATTGTGTTCCTGAGCCAGCCAACAAGAAGACGGTCGACAGCAAACCACTCAGTGTAGGCCGGATTGAGCTTTGTTCCAGCAGCATCTGAAACAAGTTTTGGAGGAGCAGGAGATGAGCCATCAATGTGACTCTCAAGTCGGTTGCCTTCAATCAGAGGAAGTACAATGGACTCCCAGATCAAGAAATTAGTGCGATCCAGCTTGACCGCAGTTGTTTGGTTAGAGGAGCCAAAGATAGTGTATGTTCTGGGTGCTGTAGAGGAAGCAGAGTCAACAGAAGAGGAGGAGGAGGACGAAGACATGGTGATTCGGAAGCTCTGATACCAAGTGAGAAAAGTTAGATTTACTGAATGAATCCCAATGCACCGAATAAATTGCATTGGAAGGACCTGATGTATATATATATTAGAATTGATACATAGCTCCAGAGGTCATACGGTTGAGAATATCCTAACTGAACCTATCATAATCCTCCACCTGTACGGCTCTGTAACAATAAGATATTCTAGCAGCAAAACAGTTCTAACAGACCTGTAACTAAAATTACAGAGATGACCTTTCTACTACATACAGATTACAACTTAACAAGTCTGAAAAACAAAATTCCTAGACGAGTACTCTCTAAAAAGTTGTTTGAAATCTGATGAAAGTCATGTAAGATTACAACTACATAAAACATATGCTTCTTCGAAATGCTAGACATGTCGGTTCTAGATTTAGAGAATGAACCGTTAAAGCCAAGTGAGTTAGACTGTGTGAAGCAATTTACCATCTGACATGTGTCTATTTGAATCATATTTCTCTCGGGAATTCATCTGCTTTATCTTGGAAAGTTTGGCCTATTTATGCTGGCAATGTTTATTTGTTCTGGATGTTGATTCTTAGTATTAGGTTCATGCTGCATTGAGCCTTAAAAATAGGGTAGATTTCTCTTCTCAAGATGCGAAGCCCAGTAAATTCAATCTTTGATCCGTGCTACCCTTTTATGATTGTATATTATGCCTGTTGTTCAATCACGATATGTTCTTTCAAACAAACTAATATATCTGAGCTTATTCTGTAGTATTACTGTATCTTTACCCTTTTCTTTTTCCTCCTGAACTCTTACCTTCAACCATATGAATTACTGTCATGCTTTCATTGATTGATTGTTAACTTGTCTGGAACTAACAGAAACTGAGTTCTGTTTTAATGCTAATCTCTTTGGGGCTATTTCTCTATTGGGAATTTCTATGTTTTGTCATAAACCGTAAACCATGATTAGATTTCACCTCATGCTGTACTTACTTACTGGGTTACTGAATCTCTACCTGTGTCTTTCCTTACTCTTTTTTGGTTAAATGACCAATTATATTTCTAGAATGGCTTGAAAATGTCTGTTTACTGGCCTTTTTCTGTCCTCGTCTTAATCAACAATTAAAGTCAAAACACAATTTATGTATATAGCTTTGTGCACTTGTTCATGATGGCTTCACTGCCGTGAAGAGAAGATATGCGGATAGGGACATGATTACTCTGATATGCGTCTATTTTCTGACATGATTACCCATCCCAAAAACAATTGTGGTATCCTCATTTTTTCCCTGTTATTAGAAGTAAAAGAAAACAGATTCGGAGCCTGAACCACATAAATATTATGCTGGTGGTGTTAGGGTTGATTGATTCACATTCTATGGTCTGGACTTGTATGCACCAAATTGTTGGACATTATTTCTTCATTCCAATCTGGATACGTTCGATATGGTGCAGATTGAGATTGAGGGAACATATAGATCAGCAACAGAGGAATTGAATCGAAGTAGTTGTGTGGGCGTTGGAAGGGAAATATGGCATGGAACAGCTGCTATAATAACTTTGATGAACTATTCGAATGTTCTTTCATTGTTTTAATAAGCTTGATTCTGGGTGATGTGGTCCACGCATACATGGTTTGATGGGTAGTTGAATCAAATCGTGTTCAGATTTGTTATGAATCCCAATCATCAGAGACTCGAGGGAGTGAAGGGGCACAAGTTTGAGCCTGGTTTTCTACAGCTTGAGAAGAATGGCATTGTTTAAATACTAAATTTAAACTACTGTCTTATATTATTAGATTCTCCAATAAAAACTTAATGTCGATTTTAATGTTACCGAATACCTTCTAACAATGGTCTGGAAAATGCAACTTTTGTCATTGTCTTGTTCAATAAAGGTCTAAAGACGCATAGATAACAAGAGGGAACCCCTTTTTGGGGTACGCGTGAATGAGGATATATAATTGTTACTTAATCATAATTTTTTAGTTCTATCACTTACATTTCTCATGACCCTAAAAGAAATTGTGAAAATAATATATTGAATAGTTTCTAAGCCAATCCATAATCATCTGACTATCATTATGCGTGGTTGATGGCACACCAACACATTTTTGTTAAGCATGTGTTCCAAAGTCTTGAAAATTTATTTGGATGATATCTAACTTTCACACATGAAAAATATATCAGATATCTTTTTCAAGGATAGCACAGTTTAACTTAAGCAATCCTCCAGCTAGAAGAGCTTTTGGAGAGTTAATGCTATTGTTCAACGTGCAGGTAATGCAATTATAATGAAATTTTATGGGTTAAAAGCTACTTAAAATCGCCTTCCATTGTTCGCAATTAAATAGCGCTCCACTCATACAAATAACGTGGTACGGGAAAAAAAAAAGAAAAAGGACCTCGCGAGGAGTGTAAATGTGATGACAAAGGGTGCAAGGCGTTATTCGGTGATTCCAAAAACTCCAAGTTCACGTCCTATGATTCAGAGGCTCCAAAACTATACCATTCCTAACTCATAGATAGCCTACTCCATCATTTGACTTGGAGGTGAAATTGATGGAATCACCATCATTAACTACGTCCGGCACAGATATGTCATGGTACATCCAAATAGAAAAGAACGAGAACGAGAATGCTAATGCAAACAAAGTAGAATCACATTCAAGTCCAAAGAAAGGAAGATAATTTCAGACAAATTATTGAAATTTATCAATGAGCCACCTCCACTTGTCATCGACAAATCTCTGGGAGTTATATATTTCCCTTACTTTATACCTAATTGTGACTTTCACAACAACCAATCTATGCCAGTAATCAGAAGTGATTAAAAGGAACACTTGAGCCAGAGAATCCGCACAGCGCTATCAGATAGACTTGCATAGTATGATGGCAGACAACAAACAATAAATTTACAATCATGGTCATGCATTCATATAATAGTAGCTCAAGCAGGCCATAAGTAACTCATGAATTATAAGCAATAACAATAAGCATTGACAAGTAATCCTTCTTCGTCAAGGAATAACAATCAAAGTCATTGGGGGCACTACTGATTACAATACTCTTATCGAAAACAAATATCACCCCATCGATCAAGATTGTAGCCAGCGATGCCCAAAAGTAAATCAGCCATGGAACAATAACAAACTAATAAAGGATTTGCATGCCTTTAGCATCATGTTTCAAGGACAAGGCACAACAGATCAGAAGCTCTGAAGAATTCAAGGCTTCCCAGAAACGATTACACAGCAAGTTGTATATGACAGTAACCCATTTCCTCATGACAAAAATAACTTGTATATGACACCATGACAATCAGAAAATATCTGCATCAAATGCACCCATTGAAAATGGTCGGAATTTTCAGCATCAGTCAAATACTATTATTCAGTTCCAGAAAATCAACCTGTCAAACTAAACCAGATGTTGGTGCTCTTTCCAACATTTCTACTCTTTAGTGTGACTGTTATCCGCATATATCATTTTATATTTCACGATTCATATTTAATACAAGTAAAATCAAGAACTACCAGTCGCGGGAGAAAGCACAATACAACTAATCAAATATTGCCACCTTATGCAGATTTGAGACTTATAACCCTTTTCATCCTATGCCAAAGGAATAAAGAAAGACGCTAAACAAAGAACAAGGAAAAGTACATGACCATAACCAGGGAAGCAAACAAAGAAGTTCGATTAAATCTCCGAACGGAGCAATCAAAATAGGAGATAACTCACTACTGTTATTGCATACAAATTCAGCATCCATAATCCATAGTACATAAAACCCCAGATATCTGTCAGCTTCAAATATCACATATCATAAAGCATCATATAATAATTTTATAGAGATTTTTTAAAAAAGAAAAAAAAGGAAAAGAAAAGCACATATTGAAGGGGACAATGACTAGCGCGATGTCAGAATCCCAACCAAAGTTCTTAAATTTTGTCAATATCCTCATCCTCGAACTCGATATAATCGTTCCCGGTGCCATCATCCTCCTCATCCAATCCACCACCAATACCCTCGTTGAGCCTAGTGTTATCCGGCAACTCCCCATAAGCCTTCAACAGCCTAGCCTCATCGGGCATGTACTTGAGGATCACATCAGCCTTGTCGTCCTGATAGTCCCGGAGGCCAACGAGGATGATGTCCCCGGCGGCGATCCATACCTTCTTGTGCATCTTTCCCCGGATGTGACAGAGACGCTTGGTGCCGTCGATGCACATGGCCTCGCACCGACCGTTTCCGAGCATACGGAGGACCTGAGCGTATTCTTGACCGTCTTCTTTGAAGACAAGCTCTCGCTTCTCATCATCTGCTTCGTTCTTTCCCCTCTTTCGGTTCTTACCTCCCTTTCCCTTATTCTTCGGCATAGTTGATTGCGCTAATACTTCTGGGCAACCCTAAATTTCAGATTATCGAGCTTCTCCTTTGGAATTTCTCTGTCCCAAACCCTATCTCAATTGCGGTCGATGGCCCCTATCTCCGTTTTCTTTCTGTGAAGTAGCGCCTGAGTCAGGGCATTGCGTGTGGAACTGAAATAGGTTGGGCTAATGGACGTTACTGTCGTTATGGACTTTCTTTGTGGAATATCATCTTGAAATGTGTAAAAATCATATCGAAATTCATTAAAACCATCTCGAAATCCGTGAAGTAGCGCCTGGGTCAGGGCATTGCGTGTGGAACTGAAATAGGTTGGGGCTAATGGACGTTACTGTCCTTAACGACTTTCTTAATGTCGGCACAGTCCCCCCAGCACATGAACTTGTTAAGAATTACTTTAATCAATTTTAGTATTATATTTTAATTGAAAAACTTGTATCTGATGTATATTTTTAAAAGATATAATTATATTATGCTTATGTTAATATTATTCTTTCAGTAAGGTCTTTAGTGTAAAGGCCATAGGTTATGGGTACAAGGAAATTATTGAGAAGCATTAAGCATCTTATCAAGAAGGAATAATTTTATTTTAAAGCTTTATCGTTTTATTTAGAAAAAGGAGAGATGATAAAGTAACATCTCTGATCTTCAACTTTCCAAACTCCTTTTTGATCGGTTGATAAAAGAATTGGATTCAAGATTGCCCACTACAAAATTCCAAATTTAGTCCACTTCTTTGTCATAGGATTCCCTTCCCTTAATTACCGAGACACAAAATTAAACCCGTTTAAAAAAATGGTAGAAAAGTATTGTTACAATTTACAAGGTAAACACATAAATGAGTATTTCAATTTAAAAAAACAATGTTAAATTTACGTCTGGAGAATCCAACTACTCTTTCAAACAAGCACATTTTGTTATAGCTTTGTCGTGTACAATAATTGTAATCCATAATCGATTTTCAATTAATAAATATAAAATCACGATTTAAAAACTCATTTAGATGTCGGTTGATTAGATAATTTGATACGATCGATCAACAGACTGAATCGGACTGAAAATGAAGAGATTTATTTGTGGGCCGAAGACAACAAGCCATGTTAATCTGACTGAATATACATGACTCGATTCCAGAAGCTTAAATAAAACACGAACAAAAACTACCGTCTATACGAGAAGTTCACATAAAGTTTCATTTATGGTTAGCGTCTAATGGTGAGCTCAGCCCTAAGGTGGAGGACACCATTTATGAAGTAAAGGCTATCCTCAGCCATGAAAGAAGTCCATGGAATAGCAAACAAGTTCCTATATCCAACTGCCTTACCCCCAGTGAATTTGTAGTTCCCTTTGTATTTGCTCACAAACTCCTCTGTCGGTCTTGACCTCGCAGCAAATTCGTAGTCCACCGCGAAGCTAACTGACCCCTTTTCCTGCATTCCCAGAAACAGTCCAAAACAATGGAAGGAGCTCTGCTGGTCCATGTTGCAATGTGCCGAAAGGAAAAACCCTTGTCCTCCTAAATGGAATGCCTGCGAATAAACCCTTCCTGAAGGGAATAAGTTGGCGCACTCCTCCCGCTTCAGGTCTAGGTAAACAACACAGTGCTGCCTGGGAAGTTCAAAATCTATCACCTTAACAGGTCGGTACTTGTATGCCCGCTCCACAAATCGGCGGTTCATGGAAGCAGAATCCTCTGCAGCTAGCCACCGCTGCCTATGTGGAGCCTCAGCCTTAAAGAAGAGGGCCTCAAGCACAAGCTTAGATGCAACCTCATGGTCAAAGTCGTAACAGGTTAGGACCTTCTTCAGCTTTCGGCAGGTCATGTAGGGGAAGCGAATCAAGCGTGCAAGCCGTGCACCCAGGATCTCTCGCCTTTCCTCTGGCTTGGGGTACTGGGCTCTAGCCCACTTCAACACAAAGTCATATACAGCATCCTCTGATGCAACCTGGAGATCATCACCAGACAAAATTGCCTCAATTCCAGCCAGGGGCAGGGCCATTACTTCTTCCTGAAACCTGGTCATATGATAAGCTTGTTGGAAATATTTAAAAATCAAAGCTACTTAAAATAACAATTCAGCAATGCTGAAAGCAAACAGTTTTTTCAGAAGAATGGACAGTAAGAAGAAAAACAGTTTCTGTCCAACAACTACCACACATCATTTGATCACCCTAGCATACTGGATGATAAAAATTAATGCTTCTGTCAATTACGAGATCATCAAGGATGCAATGAAGGAATTAAAAAAAAAATCCAGCAAATATCATAAAGAACCTTATCAACCCAAGGTGGAAAGCATTGCAACCACAAAATGAAGTTGAAAGAGATAAATGCATTTTATAGCTTCTAAATTCCAAGTCACCCCCACCCTAAGTCTCTTCAAACCACATAGGACTTAAAAAAATGACAAGCGATACGATATGGAATACATGGTTTTGATCAAATTTTAATATCGCCAATAACTAGGTAAGGATGGAAAAAAGGAGAACATTCTAGTTCTGCTAAATAGAAGGGAAATGTAACAACAAATTTTCAGTTGCCAAGACAAAGAACTTGCAACTTAAGTTGAGTAATAGCTTACTTGGTTATATCCTTATATCGTGTAGCAAGAAACTGCTTTGCCGCATCAGTGAGTGGTTGGACAGCATCAGCCATCAAGACACTGGAAGGAAGGTCCAGGTAAAGCAGTGCAGACTCAGGTGTCATTGGCATATTCCGCAATAATCGGCTACAATATCTCATGCAGGAAGCCACTTCAAACTTATCAGCAGCCATCAACACATCCAGCAAAGCAGGTGCTGTAGAAGTGAAGCTGCTTAAGGTATTACTATACATAAAATTCAGAAGCTCCATGAGAGCAGCCTCCTCTGTAACAGGCAGAAGCATAGACACCTGTCAAGTCAGAATTACATACATAATAAGGTGGCAAACAGTCTTTTCATGAACAGAATATACCAGAGGCATTAATTCTAATGGTGACATGCCTTTGCTCAGACTCCTTCATCCCATTTGAGAAAAGCTACAAAAATTAGATAAAAAGATAATCAACAAACTTACGAACTCAAATCAATGCCCTTCAAAGAACAGATATACCTTATAGAAGAAAGGACTTTTGGCAGCTAGTATGGGAGAACTAATATGTAGTGTTTTAACCCTCACAACTGTAGAGCAATCCATGCTCCAGCTTGAGTCATTGCTGTTCGCAGCTTCATCACCTTTGAGGAAAAAAAACCACATTGAAAGTGCGAGTTACAATACAAAAAGGTGATTATAAAATAAGAATAACTTGAAAAGGTATCTATTATCTAGTATCAAGCACAAGAAAATTTTTTAAAGTTGTATTTACACTTCCCCCCCAAAATTTTTTTATCACTTTATCTTTTGCTACCGTACGCTTGTTTGAACTTTGCTTCACTCATAACATAGGAGTAATCTAGTAGATTTCAAGCAATTCATTGTGCCAATGTAAAAAGAGAGATAAAATAAAACCATCAATTCAACAAGATAGTTGGCCAGCAAGCAAGGAAACAAAACCTAGAAGATATAAGGAAGATATAAAAGGTAAACCATTCAGAAAGGGGTGTATAATCAAGAAACTAGGCCTAATGTTATTTATTCATTAGAATACCTGAAGCGCATTCTTCAGCCATTGCAACTGCCTCCTCATCTTGATTTTCACAGGGTGCACAGTCATCCATATCTGGTTGATTGCCGTTAAGAATTTGTTCATCAGGCAATACTGTAAGATCTACAACTGCAAGCAAGAAGCAAGTATTAGTTATATTTCATGAAGAGAAGATAACACAGAAACAAATAATTAAATATTAACCAAAACGAACAGCAAATTTTAGGATGACAAGATTGAAGTGAATTATGCATTAGTAGAGCTTGGATCCTATTCATGGCAATGCTAACCCAATTACAAGAATCATGTGTCCTAGACTCCTAGGTTCAAAAATACTCAGTGTGAATGTCTGAGAAAATTTTTTCACTTGACTAGTACGTTACGAGTAAGATAAAACAAATTAACATCTTAGAATCACCATGGACATTGACGCTTCGACTCAACCTCTTGGCCTCTTCTCCTCACTCTTTCAATAGTAGGGTAAACAAGTTCAATAACATGACCATTTTTGCTCAGAAGCGCCCTATGAGTTCAAGGCTAAACTAAGAAATTCGAATACTAGGAAATGATAAGGACTCCAGGAACAACCGGAAATCATTTTAAATTCATGTCCTAAAGCCACTAAACAAAAATTGGCAGCTAAAAAGCGGATACAACCAACTAAAATTAACATTGAACTACTTATTTCAAATCCATCTCATTTCAGTAAATTTCAGCTTTTTCGAGCAATTTAAATTGAAAAAACAGAACACCACAAAAATTGGCTCCTTTCAATAATCAGAAATATCAGAGAGATGACCCAGAAAACCAGACCAAAGAACACGAATCCAGAGCAGAGAAGAATATCAAGAGTCCGAGAAATACCATTATCCTTCTTGATATCTTCCCGCCTCCTCTTACGACGGCGAGCCCAATCGGCGATACTGGTGCATCCTTCGGCATCAGGCGTAGCCTCGACGGAATCACCCATAATTTCGATCCGGAGAATCCTATCCGAGAAATTGCTGTCATTAAAAGCGAACCCAAAATCGGCGTCGGAAGAGGAAGCACGACAGGAAAGATCGGACTCCATCAGCGTTCCCGGGTCAAACAGATCCGAACTGAAATCTCTCATTCTCCAGAAACCCTCCAAACTTAGCCAGATTCAACCAAAAAAACAGCAGAGAAATGGAAGGACATGGGATTGAAATAGTAGAAGGAGGGGGTTGAGCGGAGACTCCAGAGAGAGAGAGAAAGTTTCACGCAAACCCTAGATGGACGTACGTTGGCCGAGACTCAGGCTATGTTTGGTTTGAGGGAGGGGAAAGGAAGGGAATGGATAAGAGGGAATGGGAAGGGATTGAAGGGTATAAAGCTACATTGTTTGGTTTAGTTAAAGGGAAAGGAAGGGGAATGATTTTTAATGATTCTTTGTTTGGTTCAGGAGGGGAAGGGAGGGAATTTAATAATCAATTTACCATTTTACCCATGTATGTTGATTTATATTTATTTACTTATACAATTTATTTAAAATAGTTTTCACTCATGAAAATTAATCTCTTCTTCTATTTAATTAATTTAAACAATTATTAAGGTGCTCATCATATAATTTATTTAAATAATTAATGAGGTTGATGTTAAAGGGAATAAGTGGAATAACAAAAATATTGTAGGGGTATTTTAGTCTAATATTTTCATTCCCCTCTAAAACCCCCCAAATTGGAGGGATCAAAAAGAGAGAGAGGGAAGGGGAGAGAGAAGATTATTTTTCATCCCCTCCCCTCAAAAAATTCAAACCAAATAAGGGGAGGGTCTCATTAAACCTCCCCTTCCCCTCCCTTCCCCCCAACCAAACAGGCCCTCAGAGGAGGAGGAGGAGGGAGATCTTCTGAGGTTAAAAAGGGAAGAAAATGGAGAATGAAATTATTTGAAGAATGCCGTACGTAACTCCTTTTGTCTCGGGAGATTTATAATGCAGTCCCACATAACACACATATTTAACAAAAGGTCCCAAAGTTTAGAATATTTAACCACAAGTCCCAAGGAACCATTGTGGAATTAATTTGTTGAGTGAAAAGACAGTTGTGCCCTTGTGGAAAAAGGGAAAACAGCTTGCTTGAGTTCTTGATTCGCACAGGAAGCAGGAGACAGAGAACAGGGAAACAAATCGCCTTGGCGACGGCACACGCGACGACAAGGACGAGTTCTGTCTTCAGCGACGGCAAACCAGTTCCTGTCTCAGATGGTCAGGTCCTCTCCTGTCTCAGATGTTAATTTATTGTTCTCAACTTTGATGGGGAAGCTAGTAAGATGCAATGTGTAGTATTAAATGGTGTGGATAGGTTTTAAATGGTGTGGTATGAAATAGGAAGTTGTGTGCTCTGTTTTTGTGTTATGTGTGGTGTGTGTCTGAAAAAATGGTGATGTAAGGAAGATGGAGGTGAAAATGGAGGTTTGTGAAGAGCTGGAACGGAATGGTAAAATGTAGCA
>JANTPZ010012328.1:10710-24234 GCA_025593235.1 Vachellia pachyceras | reverse complement strand
GAGGGAGCAGAACTGTTTAGCTGATGCTCTGGCTAAGGAGGCCATCTCCTCCTCAGCCATTTATTTTGAGTGCCCACACCACTTACAGAGTCTGTGCGTGAGTGAGAGTTTGGGATTTCATCCCCTTGTTATGTAATCCTTTTCCTTTCTGAGCTTTGTGCTCTCTTTTATGTACCAAAAAAAAAAGAGAGTCGTACAAGAAACCAATCAAAAGCCCTTTACTCCTTTAGACCGGACATGGCCCCAAACAAGCCCTTAATCACCCATATTTATTGCACATTAATCACGGGCCCGTTTAGTAAATTGCCATAAGCCATTTATAAGTGTTTATTCACATAAGCCGAGGCAAATATGTGGAGAAGATTGTCTCGTTTTGCGGAAAAACACTGTAAAACGTGCTTATGAAAATAAGCCCATGGTTACCAAACAGGACATCGTTCTGTTCGTCCTTGACGTGATTTAGATATTTATTGTTGGGACCGTTTGGATAAGCGGTGGGAAAAGTGACTTTTTTGTAGAAGTTATTTTGGAAAAGGAATTCTAAGTAGAAGTTAAAAGTGTAACGTGATTTATGTTTGGATTAGTTGTGGAAGAATTGACTTTTTTAAAAAAAGAGAAAGCGTTTGGATAAACGTTGGAGAAGTGATTTTTGAAAATAAAAAATCAAAAAATAGAATAAATAAAAATATATGTAAATTAAATATTATTAAAAAGTAAAATTTTTCAAATAACTAATAATATCACATAACTAATTGAATTATACAAATATTCAAATAACTAATAATATCACATAATTAATTGAATAATAAAATCTATACAATTTGATCTTTAATTGTATCACGAACATAATTTAGGCATTGCTGCAAATATCTATGTTCAATTTATTTCCCATTCACTAATTAGAATATTAACTAACATCTTTTGCCAAAAAAAAAAGGCTCAACACACACACATAGTGAAAATAATTCATACAAATCCTAACATTCAGAAGTGATCAACATTTCATTGCTTTCCTTAAAATAAAATCTCCAACAAAAAGTGCTCAACATTTCATTTCATTACAATCTTAGACACTAGCATTACCGCACTAATTTCCATTCTCAACCAAAACAGAATCCATGGGCAAAAATAAATAATAAAAATAAAAGGATACAGAGGAGTAATGGGTAGTGGGAGTCTGTTGGTGAATAAGAGCTACAGAGGAGTGAGGAAGAGGCCGTGGGGGAGGTGATCAGCGGAGATACACGACAGAATCGGGCGGTGCCGTCACTGGCTGGGTACATTCAACACAGCGGAGGAGGCCGTCCGCGTGTACGAAACAACCGCGAGGCGACTGAGAGGCGCCAAGGCAAGGACCAACTTCAAAATACCTTCGGTGCTGCCATTGTTGTCACCTTCATCGTCTTCAAATTCGAGCTCAAAAGTGAAAAGCAAAGGGAAGGGTAGGAGAAGAATAACAAGAAGTGATGTGTGGTTAACTCTGTTGCTCAATTGTTCAGCGTAGTTCCTGAGATTGGAAGAATTGGTCAGTGATATATTGCTCCAGCTGGAATAAATGGCTTCATGCTCCAACTGTATGAACCTCAGGTGGAAGACTGCACGCTCAACGCTGGCAAAAGTAGCTTTGATCCTCTTCCTGTAAGAAGGAGTGTTTGGGGTAGAAGGCCTTCTGGACCACCGTCGAACCAAACATTCTTAATTTTAACCACCGCCCGTTTTGCTCTCGCACCGCTCCTTTTCCTCCCACAACGCCTTGCCAAACGCACGCGTTATATTGTTGTTATTGCTGTTGGTGTTCCCTTCCGACCCCATTGATTGATTAATTAGTTTTATGACCTGTTTAATCCTAAATCCTTGCGACCTTCCATGTGGCATGGCATCACTTATCACCTTCTTCATATATTACTTTTTTAAATTCAAGTTTCAAGTGCAAGTCACTTTAAGATTTGGCATTCGCACATGGATGGCTTTCTTTTCTTTGTTTCCCTTGTCCACTTTGTGTTTGTAAAGTGATTCTCAATCACATTACATGTAAGTTTATATAAAACTCTTCTCATATACTTATATTAAAATCCGTAAAATTATTCTCCCAACCAATTTTTAAACTTTACATAGTTGGGAATGGACTTTACATGCTACCATCGATAGCCTTGGAAATTTTTACTGTGCCTTTTTTGGTTTCTTACTTTTCGTCTCGCTAATTTCTCTGTTTTGTTTGCCAGCGTGATAGAGGCCTATCAAGGAGGTAAAAAAAATTAAAAATCCTGTGGGGGTTCCAAAGTTTTTGGTCCATTTAGAAAAGTGGTAGAGAAGTACTTTTACGTAAATCGAGGTAAACATATGGAGGAGATTACCTCGTTTTAAAGAAAAACACCGTTGAATGTGTGGAAGTTAAGTGTTTCTAAACAAACACTTTAAAACTTATCATCTTCATTTTCTCAGACCTTAAAATGTGCTCGATTTAGAAAAATCATTAAAAAATTTTTTGTTTGAAAATTACTGTAGTGAGAAGCATCTAATATAGTTTTTTTTAATACATGGAAGGTAATAAAAGTTCTCGGAATTTTATATATATGCAGTATGGATATTGAAATTTAGTTCTTTCTGATTGAGTCAATAAAATCTTCACTGATTTCTTAATTTAATAAAGGGCTTTTTTAAGGGTTGTTCCAAATATCGTGCCTGTTTGGAAATATGATAGAGACTACTTTTATGTAAATTGAAGGGAGATTATCTCGTTTAACCAAAAATAATGATGAACGTGTGTTTGGTTTTTCAAACGCTCCGCCAAACAAACCATTCACATCCTACCACCTTTAAGGGCTTGTTTGAAAATCAGGTTTGAAACCTAGGTTTTACAGAATCCGATGTAAAAGCTAGGTTTTGAAAAGTGATTTATGTTTGGGAAGATATAGCTTTTGCGGATTCTGAGGTAAAAAAATGGGTAGGAAAGAGGAAAGCAAGAAAGAGAAATAAAGAAAAAGTAGGAAAGAGAAAAGAGGAAAAAGTAGAAAAGAGAAAATCTAGGTTTTGTAAAATCTGCTCCCAAACGAGCCCTAATTTCAATTCAGGTGCCAAACGGGGCCTTTCTGGCCTTCCGCAAAGAGCCGAAGGCTATTTCTGTCCTCGCAATCGGATCTTGCTGATTGTGACATAAAACTACAGATAATTGCTCTGCCAAGATGAAAATATCTGCTCAGACCTCAGAGTCCTTCTCACTCGGCAAGGTTTTGGATAAAATCGAGAAAGAAAACTCCCAAGAAGGAAAGCAAGGAAAGGTAAGCGAAGATCTACGGAGAGAAAAAGAGAAGAAGAACAACAACAACAAAGAAGGAAAAAACATAAGAAAGAAGGGTTCACGAGCCTATCGTCAATCACTTACCGCTTTCTGCAACTCCTAAACTATATATTGAAGTGCTGAAAAATAAATTCTCAAGTACCCATTTATGTTGTTGAAGCTTCACGGGCTCAAAACCATCTTTTTGGTCTCTTTCTTCACCCACCTCCAGCCCTTGTTCGTCTCACCGAATCCAGTGGTCTAGGTTCAACGACGTCAAACTTCTTTGGCTTTTCTTTAGTCGATCTGATTGAGGATTTGGGGTTCTTCCTTTCGTCTGTTGAGATGATAATGTGAAAATCGAGCTTCTTTGGGAGTTCTACATACAGGGGGTTTCTAGTGTAGGCAGAAATGGATCGATCGGTCGTCACAGTTGGTCCAGGAATGGATTTGCCGATCATGCATGATAGCGATCGATATGAACTTGTGCGCGATATTGGGTCTGGCAATTTCGGGGTCGCGAGGCTTATGAGGGACAAGCAGACAGAGGAGCTTGTTGCAGTGAAGTATATTGAGAGAGGTGATAAGGTTAGTGTCCTAATTATTTCGACTTTTCTGTTAGTGGTTACCTAAAGAGGATGTCAAACATTTCCTTATGTGGTAATAGAAAGAGTTGAAACTTGAAAGTCACCGAGGACAAATTACATCCGGATTAATAGGTGTTACCCCGAACAGGGTCATTTTAAACGCATATTGGTTTCAGGATTCTGATACACTCGGTCATCATTTCCTTTTGGATGGACAGATCGGGTTCGAATCACTGAGAAAATTGTCTACCTTTAGCGCCATAGAAAGTCAATCTTGTTTCCTTTTCTACTTACAACTGCAGTTTACTGACGTCTTGCATCCTTGGTTTGATCATTACTTCATCAGTTAGTTCCTAAATTAATTTTGAATCTACTTATATTTATTGTTATTCTTTTATTTCCTGGGCTTTATATTGTGCCTGCTGTATGCATTCAATGGCTTGGAAGTATTTGCAATCTCCTTGGTTACTAAGACACGATGGAAAAATGAAATGTTTTCCTGAAATATGCCCTGCACTCTGTTTCTTAAAATCCTGGAAATTTCTCTCCCTCTGAGGTTATCCACTGTCAACAACCGTTCCCCCATGGTTCCCCATTACTTGCGTCATTTAACACATTGGACTCGATATACTAAGCTGTGGGCTTTCTAATTTTTGGTACAATTGCACTCAGGCAAATACCATGTTGCTCTTGTGCTTGATCAATAGTCCTGTTTCTTGACAGATAGATGAAAATGTACAAAGGGAAATTATAAATCACAGGTCACTGAGGCATCCTAACATTGTCAGGTTTAAGGAGGTCTGTACAACCCATTACTAATCACATCTCTTCGTGTGATAGAAGTATTTTGATTAATTTACTTGTCCTTTTGACTATAGGTCATTTTGACCCCAACACATTTAGCTATTGTAATGGAATATGCTTCTGGAGGGGAGCTATTTGAACGAATCTGCAATGCAGCACGGTTCAGCGAGGATGAGGTTCTTTCTATTGAACCAGTGTGTTTGTGCTGTGCTGCTGTCAGTTACCTTTAATGTGGACTCTGTTGTGTTGCAGGCACGGTTCTTCTTCCAGCAGCTTATATCAGGGGTTAGCTATTGTCATGTAATGGTACGTAGGTTTAATAGTAGTACATTTAGGAGGCATTTAGTACATTGGCATGTATCCCAGATGTATACTGTGTACCAAATGCCTCCTCTGTCTTTGCATGACTATTTTTTTTTGGCTGCCCAGAAGACTTAGTAAGATCTTTGAATTGATTTTCATTGTTGTGTCTTTTTTTAAAAAAAGCAAGTATGCCATCGTGACTTGAAGTTGGAGAACACATTGTTAGATGGAAGTCCAGCTCCACGATTGAAGATTTGTGATTTTGGGTACTCAAAGGTATACCTTTTTCTTCAAATTGCTTATTTGAGCTGCAGCTATAAAAACTGAAATTTCAGCTTGTCACACTCAAATTGAAAAGAGCATTGTTCAGCAAGTTTACTGAAAAGTATCTTTTCGTGGAGGTCAAGATATTTTCTTCCTATATCCATGGTCTTTGGTGTATCAACTTGTAATCTCCTTGTATCCTGTGTCTTGGTTTACTTTGCAGTCCTCAGTGCTCCATTCACAACCGAAATCTACAGTTGGTACTCCTGCATACATTGCTCCTGAAGTGTTGCTGAAGAAGGAATATGATGGCAAGGTACATTTAACTTCTATCACCAGGAGAAAACTCATCTTACTTGTGACTCTGAATAACACAGAATTTACAGCTTTTGTTCTTGATAGGAAGTAGTCGTGTGATTTCTTCTGCCATGAATTGGTTCTTTGGCTTCTAGGATCAAGTGGAAAAAATATATGGACGACTGCTGCAATGTCCTGGGGTTTAATTCATGCTTTTATTATTTACTGTTGAATCTCTTGTATTTACCCTTCCAATTTGGTGTACTTAACAAGTTGTTTTCATGTTTTTACCAATCATAAGATCTCTTGTGTTTGTGTTGGGTAGAGGGGTGGTTAAAGAATCAGACAACTGTGCACTATTTTTTGGGATAAATAGAAGTTTAAGTGAGTTGGTCATGGGGGTTCATCTAGACAAGGGTGCGCCTTTGAGTTATGGAGGCACCTATAGATTGCTTATCAATGAAGTTTTTACATCGGCATTGAGATTTAAACCACAATCTTATGGGTTATGAGACAAATTCTTACCATATAGACCAACCTATGTTGTAATTGTGCATAACTTCTTGTGAGTAGCTCTGAATTGTGTGAGCTTTCATTTATGGTTGGAAGGAAAGGCTTTTGGGCAATACCATGCCTGATCTCTTGCACATGTAGGTTCATGAAAAGTTTGGTTTGATGGTGATTCACAAGCATTTCTTTCAGGATAGGATAGCTATGATTTGTTTATCTAATAGATACTTTGTATTGATGATATTGTTACTTAAATATGACTCAGATTGCAGACGTGTGGTCTTGTGGTGTAACTTTATTTGTCATGTTGGTTGGTGCATATCCTTTCGAGGACCCTGATGAACCAAAAAACTTCCGCAAGACAATACATGTAATTCATCCCTTTCTTTTTCACTCAATGGTAACTTGATGGATAAAAATGCCTAATCTTTTTGGATATTGCTTGCAGAGGATATTGAATGTCCAGTACTCAATTCCTGACTATGTTCATATATCCCCTGAGTGCTGTCATCTGATATCAAGGATCTTTGTTGCTGACCCTTCACAGGTCAATAATTTTTGCTTTTTTTTTTTGCCAACTTCAATATATTTTTTCTGTTCAAACATATTTGTCTTATTTATATGCTTGAGTTCATCGAAAAGAATTGGATTTTTTGTTTGTAATATTGTCAATAATGTCACTCTTTTCACGTGATGGGTGAAGGCTTTGATCTTCTTATGAGAAATTAACTTCAATTTAAAACAGAGGATAACCATGCCTGAGATTAGAAACCATGAGTGGTTTCTAAAGAATCTGCCAGCTGATCTCATGGAGGAGGGTACGATTAGCAAACAGTTTGAAGAGCCTGATCAACCAATGCAGAGCATCGAACAAATCATGCAGATAATTGCTGAGGCTACCATTCCTGCGGCTGGGACTCAGTCTCTCAACCAATATCTTACGGGTAGCTTGGATATTGACGATGACATGGATGAGGACCCCGAGACAGATCCCGATGACCTTGATATCGATAGTAGTGGAGAAATAATCTATGCTATGTGACTGTGAGTATGGCTGCCGGGTGACAAATGGGGCCAGTTTCTTCGATTAAGTGAATGTTGTAAGCTGGTTGTTCATATGGTGCAGGATATGATGTGAAAAAAGCTCTTTAATCTCTAGAGGGAAGGATTCTATGACTGGATTTTTCGTATGCGGTGAAAGTCCAACCTGTTTTTATGTTATTGCTTGATCTTCCTGCTTATGTGGTGGTGCTTTTTACTGACGTGTTGTATTGTACTTTCCATTATGAATTTATGTTCCATGTCTTTGCACCTGTTTTCCTTGTCAAGCTTCATTCAGCTCTGTTGAAATTCGGGATTTTTGCATTTTATGGTGCATAGCCGTATGCAAGGATGCGCATATAGGCTCTCTAAAGAAAGGAATTAGATCGATGTACTAGTATTGTTTGTTTTATGAAATGGTTTAACAAAGGAGATTAATGTGAGTATTTTCTCTGAGCTTTAGGCTTTAGCATCTAAGTTCGTAGAAACTTGGAAGCAGAGCCCTGCATTTCAGAATTCAACCTGATATTTGTACTTTAGTACAGTGAGGGAAAAAAGTGGCGTAACAATTTAACTTGATACAAGTGTCAATGGTATAACTGTGGAGAATACATATAGAAGTATTTCAATGATGGCAAACTTATGTGCATCGGACAAAAAATAATTTTTATTTAATTTGGGATATTCTTGTTCGAGTATGGATGACATGGAAATTTTAGCGCATCTAATAATTTTTCCTTAACTCAGGTGTGAGATATATATTCATCATATAACATCTTTTTGCATGGGTCGCAATATTAGATGTTATTTCAGACAAATTGCACTTAGTTAATACTTTCAAGTAATCTTTTTTTCCTAATTATGACTTCACCAAATTACTAATGATTTCTCACAGTTCTCTCGAAAGCTTCGTCTTTGAAAGGGATGTTATTCTGGCAAAAACGGGGATGTTATTTTCGCCTGGTAGACGGATATACGTTAGCCTTCAAATTTCAAACGAACGAAATGTCAATTAATTTGCTTTCTTAGTAAGTTCAATGATACGAGACATGCACATGACAATGTGTAAAGACCTTTTCTGCTAATTCAGGCATTTAGTCTAATTAATAAACAATTAACCATAGTTATAGAAAAAAAATTTTTCACTTTCAAAAACTTTATGACTAATTATTCATATTAACACTTTTGGATCCAGAGCACAACACCGCCCACAAATCCAATATAATAAATCAACACATAAGACTAAGGGCATAGTTAAAATCAGGGTTAAAACCCAGCCCACTAGTCTCCATCCTTTCACATTGTCATATACATAAGGCTAAAGGCACAATTAACATAAGGGTTAGCACCCAGCCCACTAGTCTATATTCTTTTCCACTGGAATATCAGCACAGGATTTAGATACGATAGTGTTATTTCAACAAAAATAAAATTAGAACATGTAATAATATGATGACCCTATGATGTCAATATATAAATATTACAATTCCCATAATTTCATAGGCATATAAGGTTACAAACGATTATGCCTCTGCCTGCTTTCCTGGACCACTATTCTGATAGAGGTCTCGTTTGAAAAAAAATATTAATTCCACGGGATGAGACATTAAGTCCCAATAACCAAAATCAATTTATACAATATGCAAGAAAGGATTGTAATTCAGATAAACAGGTTTATCAGAAGTCACATTAAAAGAACAAAATAATAAATAATATTTTCAATAGTTGTTACCGTCCCCACTCATTTATCATGCTCCCCCTTATATCTTCTGGACGTGGTACAGCCTATCAGTGCTAGTATACCCGGCCAAAAGTTAGCTAGTCACATCAAGAACACTGCCCCCTTCCATGTCACCACCAAATATACCGTAAGAGGAAGATGTCTGCCCAAAACATTCAACTCAAATCTGGACAAAGAATGAGAGAGCCGATGGGCACACAAACAACCGCATCTCTTCCACACAACCCAATATATCCCATAAAATAATAAAACCCACTCAGTATAATGTATTTTTCTTTTATCAACATCCCATAATAATAACAATCCACATAATTCATAATCATCATAATAACAATTATTTCAACCATAATAACCACTCATACATATATGTTGAAAAATACACTGTCTCACTGATAAATATAAATATTCCACATATATATGATCTTTCAAAAACATAAATAAATATTATGAAAGAAATTAAGGTTCCAAAAATCCCTTACAGTCCATAAAGTGCATATAAAATAAATTAATACCAGTTACCTTAACTCCAAACTTAACCTCAACAACTCTTGAAGCCAAGAGTACAATTCAAAATTTTGGATCACACATCAATTTACACACTAATGTAGACACAAATTTAATATACAAATTACATAATTAACATACCTAACTAACTTTAAATTTCTAACTTTAATTACCCAAAAATTATAATTTTGTATTCAAATCTCAATTATTTATTCTCACTTAAATTTGTGTATTTCTCATAATTCTAATAATTCAATTAAATCATAATTTAACACCGAATAATTATCATTTTACAAAATCTCTAATTTAAAATTTATATTCTCAACATAAAATTGTTATTTAATAAATCTTATATTTTTTTCAAATAATCTAAACCATTAGAAATACTAATACCATTTTTAATAACTCAAATAAATTATTTAACAAACTTTTAAGTAGCCCACCGGTTCAAAAATAATAATTTTACTTATATTTCTACAACAATTATTTTAAAATAATAAAATAACCTTATCAAAATATAATCCATGTAAAATTATCAACTAAAATCCTTCTACATTACTGTGGACTTATATTGTTAAAACTCAATACTTCTAAAAATACCAACTTCAAAATTTCTATTGATCAGAATAAAATTAAAACCATCAGAAAGATAAAAAAATATATAACAAATTTTATAAAAGAAATTTATTGAAAAGAAGAAATTTTAATTACCTAAACTATCTTAATAAAATGCACTGAGAGACACAATTCTTTCACTTCTCCGGAGATAGATAAAAATGAGAGAAGAAGGTAGTGCATTGGAGTATTTATAAGCCCACGAACAAACTCTCACACACACACTTCCACTCTCTCTCTCCTTCTCTTTTTCTTCCTTTATTTACTTTCCTCAGACTTTTCTCCTCCCTCTTTTCATTTTTTTTCTTCTTTCATTTAATGCCCTCTTCCTCTATGTCTCCTTCCTTTTTCACCTTTTCCTTCTCTCTCTCTTCCCATTTTTCTTTCAATGCCGACACAGTGTCGGTTTTTTTTTTATGTTACACACTGAAATTTCAATCTTACTTTGGTTGTTAAGAATACTTGGGCTGGAGAATAGATCAGAATCCTCATGACTGGTGGGCTGGAGTTTTGTGGTGATGAAGTTAGTTCTCTGTTACAGAGTTGGGAATATGAAGAATTTTTTGAAGGTTGATGGGGACTGGTCTGATCATCAGTGAATGGACCTTGGAAATTGAGAATAATTGAAAGGAATATTCACAGCGAAGCAGAAGTAGGGCTTATGCGATTTCAAACTGTTCCGATGAAGTAAATTTGCAGAAACCATAGTTGATGGTAAAATATCTGGCAGACTTGAAAGGAAAGCCTTGAGCTTACTATTAATTGAAATTTGTGTTAGAAAATCATGAATGATACCACACAAATAAAATTGAGGAGAAACAAATATTTCAAAATATTTTTTATAAATTAAAAGATATTGTTTTCTTATTTTAATATAGTGAAAAGTATTGGCACATGCTTGAAAGAAACATCCAAAACTTGATATTTGTTTTTAACTTGGGTAAAAACTAGAAGACAAATTGTGCTTGCGAAAGCGTTCGAACTCCCCAAACGCAGTTCAATAGTATTTTTCATAAATTAAGATAATTTTCTTCATATATTTACCTCGTAAATCGTAAAAGCACTTCTTTACAAGTCTGTGGATGAAATAAATTAAATCATGTCGAGTCGCACGAAATAAAGCTTTATAGCTGTAATGTCCCGTTTGATAGGATGGAACCTAGGAGCTGGAAGTGGAATTGAGGGTGGAAGTGAGATTTTGATTTGTTTGTTATCATGGAAGCGGATTCCATACTTAGAAGTGGAATTGGAACTGGAAGTGGAATTGGGATTAAAAGTATGTTTGGTATGTTGGAAGAAGTGTGTATTATTTTAATTTAATATTTATATTTTTAATATGAAAAGACTAATATACCCTTTAGGATAAAAATTTTCCCTTCTTCCCCCAAAAAAAAATTCTTCCCTCCCCCAACCAGAGCAATTCTGACGGCCGTCCTCATCTTCACAAATCTGCATCTTCTTCACAGTTTGAACTTCTTCAACTAAGCACTGTAGTAGCCATGCCTTCTTCTCCTTCTTATCCTTCCATCTTCCTCTGCCTTTCCCTTATCGTGGATCTTTCTCTCTATTTTTCATATATTTCATGGATCTTTCTCTCTGCCTTTCCCTTATGGTCAGGTCGCCGACAACCTTCCACCACCGGAGGCGACGCTCTTGCTCCTGCAGTCCACACCATCTCAAAAGTTCGGCTTTACGAAACCCACTGGATTTGAAGAAGAAGAAGACGTTGAGGGAGAGGAGCGTCGAAAATCGTTATCGTCCTGGCAGCCGTCCTCACTTCGCCACAGTGCCGTCATCGTTGTTATCGTTGAGGGAGAAGTGGACGCCAGATCTGCCGGAGAGGGAAGCCGTCGTCATCATCGCGCCGGAGGGAAGTCGTCGGAGGAGGAGCCTTGGGTTAGAAGGAGACGAGAGTGGAGGGAGGGTAGAGTTGTAAATTGGTAAAATGTTGAGGGTATAATGAGAAAGAAAACTCACTTCCATGGAACTGAACCCAGTTCCATGGGGTAGGCTATGGAACCCAGTTCCAACCTTTTCAGTTCCATGTGGATTCCATGGAATTGGGCTCCATTGTAACAAACAACCCATTTTTCAATTCCCAGCCTAATTCCAATTCCAGATCTTCACTTCTCATGTACCAAATAGAGCATAGGAGCTGGAAGTGGAATTGAGGGTGGAAGTGAGATTTTGATTTGTCTGTTATCATGGAAGCGGATTCCATAGAACCCAAAAACACTGGAACTGGGTTCCAACCTTCTCCTTGAGAACCCAGTTCCAGTCCATGGAACTGGGTCTTTGACCTTTTTACCCTCCCCTGCTCTTCAATTCGGCACGATGGAGGTGGCAACGGCTAGCTGGTGGCGGCGACAGAGGTGGGTGGTCTCCTTCTTCTCTAACGATGAAGACGATGGCTTCAACAGAGGTGAGCGACGGAGGTGAGAGATCTGCGATGAAGATGTTGAAATGGTGGAGTTCTTCGATCAGGCTCCTTTGACGGAGGTCTTCAATCAGCCACGGCGACGGAGGTGGAGATATGGCACGACAAAGTCTTCAATCTGCGAGCACGATCTGGCACGACGGAGGTCTTCGATCTACAACGATGACGAGGTCTTCGTTTGAGTTCTTAAACGGAGATCTAGCACGACGGAGGTCTTCCATCTGTGACGACGACAACGAAAGGCGGCGGAGATGGTGATCTGCGATGACGGTGGGCGACGGTGACAACGAGCTCTTTGATGTAAATTTATCCTACATGGTGATCAAGGAGGAGTAGCATGGTTTAAAAATTAATCCTACATGTAATTATTTTAATAATTAAAAATATTACAGCAAATCATCAATTCCCCCAACCCTCCCTCCCACAAAAACCGTTCAGGCCTCTTTGTCTCTCGCTCCTTCTCACCATTTCTCTTCAGGTTTCTTCTTCTTACTTGCAGATGGCACCCCATTGATCCTTCCTTCCTTCGTTACTTCCCCCTCCCTCTCTTCCCTCAGTGATCCCTGTAAATGTTGAATCAATCTCTCAAACTCTCTCACCGCACGGCCCTGCCCTATTCTCCCATCTCTTTCGATGTTCATAGCTCATAGGCCCATCATTTACTCACCTGATTTGTCACTTTCAAGCTTTAAATTTTGAAACACTTAGCTCTTGTTTGTGAAGCCATTCTTCCCAACGGTGCACGTAAGTCGAGACAAAACCATCTCGAAATCTGTAAAAACCATCTTGAAATCCATAAAAACCATCTTGAAATCCGTAAAACCATCTCGAAATTCCCAAAATGCCTCAAAATCTGTAAAATCCATTTTTCCAACGGAGTTCCCAAACAAGCACTTAGTCCCAGCGAGGCTGATAAGAGTATGAGACAATCCAATAACTAAAAGAAGTCCGAGAGGTTGTAAATACTGTTGGGCTGTTGGCAGAATGTTATAGTGCTTGTTTGGGAACTCCGTTGGGAAAATGGATTTTACAGATTTCGAGGCATTTTGGGAATTTCGAGATGGTTTTACGGATTTCAAGATGGTTTTTATGGATTTCAAGATGGTTTTTACAGATTTCGAGATGGTTTTGTCTCGGCTTACGT
>JANTPZ010012328.1:0-10690 GCA_025593235.1 Vachellia pachyceras | reverse complement strand
AGTCGAGACAAAACCATCTCGAAATCTGTAAAAACCATCTTGAAATCCATAAAAACCATCTTGAAATCCGTAAAACCATCTTGAAATTCCCAAAATGCCTCAAAATCTGTAAAATCCATTTTCCCAACGGAGTTCCCAAACAAGCACTATAACATTCTGCCAACAGCCCAACAGTATTTACAACCTCTCGGACTTCCCAACAGTGTTTACGGATTTCAAGATGGTTTTTATGGATTTCAAGATGGTTTTTACAGATTTCGAGATGGTTTTGTCTCGGCTTACGTGCACTGTTGGGAAGAATGGCTTCCCAAACAAGCGCTATAACATTCTGCCAAGAAGATGAAGGAACCGAGAGAGAGAGAGAATGAGAGCTGAGCTGGAGAGAGAAGAGTTTGATTTAACGACGATTATGGAAGAGAGAGGATTGGGCAATTAATGATTTATTTTAATATCTTTAATGTAGGTGCCTAATGGTTATATCAAATTTAAATACTTGTCCCTTTTAACCATCACGCACTCATCACCTACATCTGGTCAAAACCACTTACATCATATATAGTTTCACATGGTTAACCAGACACATGTTATAGGTAGCACAAGATTGAATAACTATTAAGTACCCATAAGTTACATATGGTTAGCTACTCAAAGCTACATTGTCATTCATAAACACAAAAAAGTTGGATTAGGACAATGAGCACACGAGTAAACAGAGGAAGATGGACATCGAGAAGGTCGGAAAAAAAAGAACCAACCTTGTAGATGGAAAATCTTAGTAATTTCCCTATATTCATCTTTTCTCTAGTAATGCAATGAGCTATTTGCTTCCTTTCTTTCTGAGTCCGTGTTTCAAATTTGCAATATCATATGAGAAATTGCATCTTTTGCCCTCTTCCTCCTCCATTTAAATTTGGCTTCTCACCATTTTGTATGGGAAGAGGGGTTCTGAAAATGGCTTTCCGCCCAAATGGCCACTGCCAATTGAAAATGTTCATTTTCCTCCTTCATCACCCCATTTTCTCATATTCAGTTGCGCCCTTGAAGTATCAAGTATTCCTCCTTCCCAATAGAATCCTGTGAAGTGACAAAAGCAGATCTTTTATCAATATCAGCTGTCATAAAAAAATAGTCTGTTAACTAAAGTTTGCTACTAAAACTAGAATTAGAATACTTAAGTCCTACACGTAGTTTGTGACTAAAGTAAGCGGGAATGTGGGATGGTTCTAGAGAGCACTTGCATTGGAGAGGAACAACGTAACTATCACCTCCACGAGAATAAACGTGTTGGTTGATGACAACTTACCTTGGGCATTAATAATCAACGTCCTTTCATCAACATGTTGCATCTAATTATTTTAATGCGGTAGTAAAAAATGAAAGGCCCTCCAAACTCCACATTTGAAAAAAGTACAATTAAAAAAACTTCAAAATTCAGGGGTTGACATGAATTATTGAAACGTTAATCCTTTATTTAGTCTCCCATGGGAGGTAGAAGCAAAAATTGCAACTTGGTGCCAAGAAGTAAAAGGTTACGCCTTATTAGTTTATTTGAAGAACAAAGAGAGAGGGGTGAAGTAGAAGAAACCAAAAAGGCAAAGGTATCATCCGGGAAGTTGAAGCGGAACAGAGGAAAATGGTGATCCAGAGCATAGAGCTGTGCTTTACCCTGTTAAGAATGGCCATCGATCTCGTCATGAACGTCGCAGAGACTGTGATGGCCATCCTACAGGCAGCCTCGCAGTCTCCTGGTCATCTGAATCGCCCAATCGCCCGTCCCGTTCCATTCTCTGGTTTTCTTCCCTGACCTTTTCCAGCTCTCAATTCCTCTCTTTCTCATGTTTCTTCTTGTTTGTATAGATCTTATTCTTCTTCCTCTCTGGGCTATAGGGAAATCTGTCTCTACACTATTGGAGAATTTGTTTGCAGATAAGAGATATTTCTGTACGCAGGATCTGTGAATCTGTTCAGTTTGAGTTCAACTCCTCTGTTCGTATAGTCTTCTTTTCTGCTTTTTTGATGATAGATTGTATCTCTGTTTTACTCTGGTTTGTGTGAAGATATTGAGATCCCCACCCACCACCCCCACACACAACTTGATTTGCTTGAAGGAGATAGGGTTATTCAGATTTCTTCATTACCCCCTGTTTCAGCGCTTTCTTTTTTCTTCTTTTGGGATGATTGGAAACGGTACAATCTGGGGGTCTTTTGAGGAAACATAGACAATCCAGAATTTAACAGATTGGTACGAATTTGTATGACGGTTAATTTAATGACAAAGGACAAACTCGTGCTAGTTACTATACCTGTTAAGTTATTTTCCTCTGTCGAATAATTTTTTTGGATTTTGATATTTCTTCACTTCTTATTTTTTTTTCTTCAAGTTGTTGTTGTGTTTAAGAACGTATTTCAGCAGTTCGAATAATATCAGTGAAATGAAGAATAAAATGTGTTTGAAACGATGAAAGAATGGGGCCATTGAACTAAAAAGGTAATTCGACACTATTAATTAAAACTTGTAATGGACTTTAAAAACTGAGCAACTTTTCATTGGATGTGTTATGATTTAGGTATTTGAACTGCAGTGGCAGGCTGAAAATATATCTTGATAAATGGCATTAAAGAACTTGCCATGGCGGTGATAGAAATGGGATCCTGATCCTAAGGTCAAGGCTATGTTTGGTTTGATGGGGAAGGGAGGGGATGGATAGGAGGGAAATGTAAGGGATAGAATGCTATAAGGTTACATTGTTTGGTTTTGTTAGAGGGGAAGGAAAGGGAATGATTTTTAATGATGTTTTGTTTGATTCAGGAGGAGAAGGGAGGGACATTGATGACCAATTTACCATTTTACTCTTATATAGTGATTTATATTTATTTACTTATACAATTTATTTAAATTAGTTTTTACTCATTAAAATTAATCCCTCTTTATATTTGATTAATTAAAACAATTATTAAGGTATTTCACTCATATAATTTACTTGAATAATAAAAAAGGATTTAAATAATTTCTTTCCTTCATTCTCTACTCATATCGCTGGTTCCAAGTATTCAAAATAAAATAAAACTTATTCTCAGGAAATAATAGAAAAATGAAAATTAGAAAAACATGTTCTTTATTTACATCGCTCATTCTATTCACGCACAATAAAGTAGATATGAAGACTAAAAGAATGAAGTATGAGAAGTTAGATAAAAAATATTGAGAACATATTAGTCATGATATTATGCATCCCTAAAAAACCTCATTTTTGAGGGATACAAAATAAGGGGGGAGGGATTGGGAGCCAAAATTTGGGTCCCCTCCCCTGGATTATTTTTCTTTCCCTTCCATCCCCTTTCCCGTCCAAATTAAACAAAGCCTAAAGGTCACGTAGGGAATAGTAACTTAATAAGTTAATCATTTGCTGGTACCCACGTTTAGGCGTTGATTCGTGTTATCGTTGTTTCAACTAACCAACCCTCCCTCACAATTAGTCAAACATTTATAGGATTCAACGAAATTCATACTACGAGTCACGAGATAACGTGAAACGGTCAATCACTCATGACTTGTAGTTATCCGGCAACTAACTACCAATTTGACTTCTAAACACACGCATTTAAAATTAATTTTAATTTTTGTTTTTGCTATTCAATGCAGAGATTAGGTGTCAGAACACCTGGGGCTCTTTAGATTCTGCAAATGCAGTCCAGGGTGAGAAAATTAACGTTCCAATGCTTAAACCCAACAAAATAAAATTACTTGAATGCCCTTTGATTGTCTTTGATCTGATCGATGTGGGATCCTTGACCCACCAATGTGGCATATTGTAAGATTAACTGTGCCCCCAACATTCAACAGGAATCCACGTCTTAATCCGTTATGTCCTATTTGCTACGTGTTAGAATTGAGGCCTCAGAATCGAAAATGAAATCATGAAACTTGGTTGGTTGGTTTGTTGAATTCCCACTTCAATGGATTTAATAGGTAGACCCATGAAACCTATTTTAATTGAAAAGAACCAATAATGTAACTAACTAGAATAATAATAGCAAAAAAAATGATTAATAGTCGAGTTATGCGAAAGCAATTTTCTTTAATTAAACATCCGAGTCTTGGACATAAAATCCATCCACAAACCATCACATAAGATCCATTACGCTTGGCACAATTAATGAACCGCATAACACAGTATGCCCACATGTTTTTCCTTACTAGTCATTCATAATACAATGCATTATGGTATAATAATGGGCTCTATATGGTAATATAAAATTCAATATAATACCAATACAAAAGAGACCTAAAAGACTTAATACTCATACCTCTAGCTGCTTCCCCAGCCTCTACCAGAATTAGAGGCCTTGTATGAAAAAAAAGTAATAATAATAGGATGGACTATAAAGTTTTAGTAACTAAAGTCAATTTCTAACATATGCAGATATGAATGCAAGTCAAAGAATTAGGTTTGTCAGTATAATAATTCTATAATATAATATTTATCAAGAGCAACTAACCCTTTATCCACTTGCTTAGCCTTATAACTTATGGACATTGTACGACCTATTAGTATACTGGGTCAAATGCTAATTGATTAATTCAAAAATATTGTCCCTTCCCATACCACCTACAACAAGATGAGGCAAGGAAGTGTCTATCCACATCAATTTAGCTTAAATCGGGCCAAACTCAGCAAAAGTTGAGATACAAAATAATTCACCACTCTTCGTTTGTCTCGAAAATAACTCTGCAGTATATATAATTTATACACACCCATCTTCCATACATTTTTGTTACCATTCATATCCATTACAAATGTCACAGCAGCACATTTTTAACAAAACACTCACATATAGTTTAAAAATACACAGTTTCACTGAATAAATTTTATATATAAAAATATGTAAAATTTTCTAAATCACATTTAAATTTTTTATAAAGAAAGTAAGTTTTAGAAAACACCTTACAGTCTGCATTAAGCATATGAAATAAATTAATCCCGGTTATCTTAATTTCAAACTAAATTCCATTAGCCTTGAATATGAAGCAACTAAATACAGTTCAGTCACCAATTAATCTACACAATTCAACACTATCACACATTAGTTTAATAGCTAATATATGTGGTAATTAAAATAATAACTTAGGGTTTTAAACCCCTCTAGAGTTTTAAATACCATTTTAGGCCACATCTAAATATATATTTCAAAAGCCAAAATTATATTTACTCTAGAACTGAAAATTTTTATAAAACAAAATCTTTAATAATTTTTCAAATATCACATTTTATAAAAAATCCTTATATACCTCAATATATATAAGCTACTAATATCTTAATATTAAAAATAACTTTACACTAAAAATTTTAACTTTAAAATTTTAAACCTCAAATACAACATTTGACTCATAAAAATTTATTATTGTGCTTGTTTGGAAACACTTAATTCTCATCTAAAAGTACGTTCAACAGTATTTTTCTGCAAAACGAGACAATCTCCTTCACATATTTACCTCGACTTACATAAAAGTACTTCTCTACCGTTTTCCCAAATTGACACATTATCTTCGACAACCTCAAATAAAATATTTAATCTATCAAGGATTTACTATTGCCTCCAACAACCTCAAATAAAATATTTAATTTAATTTTAATGGTCAAACATCTTATATGTTAGAAACCTTATGCCAAAAAATAAATAATTTCTAAAATAATTTAGATATCAAATAAAATAATTTTACTCAAACATAAATTAATAATATAATTTTTTCTATTAATATATGATCTCTTGCTAAGAAAACTCCAATTGGAAAAATATTCAAAACAAAAAAAATATTCTGTTTGGTTCAGGAGGGGAAGGGGGGAAGTTAATAATCAATTTACCATTTTACTCTTATATGTTGATTTATATTTATTTACTTATACAATTTATTTAATTTAGTTTTCACTCATGAAAATTAATCACTCATTCTATTTAATTAATTAAAACAATTATTATCTGGCAAAAAAAATTAAAACAATTATTAAGGTACTTCTCTCATATAATTTATTTAAATAATTAAAAAAGATTTATATGTAACTTAATTTCACAATACTTAATTTATGTTTAACTTACCACCTTAATCCAACCTGTAACTGGCAAGACGTCCGAAGAGTAAAGGAGGAAGAAAGTGTTGGTTAACTAAACTGTTTCTAGAGAGTAGAGGAAAAAGTTGAGAAGCGATGCGTTTTAACCTACCAGGGGTATGGATGTGAATATAATAAGTTTGATATGGGTAAATTAGTCATAAATTTTGGCTTCCCTCCAAAAAAAACCCCAATTTGGAGGGAACCAAAATAAAGGGAGGGGAGGGAATGAATGGGTATATTTTGGATCCCCTTCCCTCCAAAATTTTAAACCAAACAAGGGGAGTGATTCATTTTCCATCCCCTTCCATTCCCTTCCCCCAACCAAACAAGCCCTTAAAGGAAAAGCATTTTTGTTTCGTGGATTCCGACTAAAAGGCTAAAGCGAAAAGACGCCATCAGGATGAACAGATGAAGAATAGGGCCAGGAAAAACACACGTAGACTTTAGACAGGCAAATCCATAAATATATGTCCAGGTTCAACGTACCCAATACCATATCCACACCATACATTCAGCAATCCAATGTCCTGGGTCTGAGACCAAACGCAACGCCAGCAACATGAGACTGAACCATAGTACTAGCTAGGTCGAAAGGACAATAGTCCCCATTATTGCTTAATCCATTCAGAAGCCAAAGGGTAATGATAATGCTATATATATATATTTAAGGCAGCCTGAAATGAGAGATTTGAATGTTTTCCACGTTCAGTTTCTGGAAATTGCCGTCCTTCCTCTTCACAAGAAACTTGCCGAAGTTATAGGGCTTATATTTTGAAGGGCTCTGTTCAGTGATCAGCTCCTTCAAAGGCTCAACAATGGTGTGATACGCTGGGTTGAAGAAGAAGGGAATCGAAAACCTTTCCTTCTCACAGTTCACAATCACCCTGTGCTCCACACTCTCATACTCATCATTGCTCCAAACCTACACAACAACAATCGATCAAACTCAACAAAATACACGACATGAACATGATATGATGAAATCAAATGAACATCTTGAAGAAGTGGTGTATATACCTGAACGACATCGCCAATGTTGATGATGAAGGCTTGTGGGGTGGGTTTGACTCTGATCCATTGTTGATCTGATTTGCGTTTCACTTCGAGTCCACCAACCTCATCTTGAGCGAGAATTGTTAGGGCACCAGGATCCTTGTGGTGTCCAACTCCGAGAGCCAAGTGAGGTGAAGGGCATGAAGGATAGTGATTGAATCGAAGAAAGCTGCTCTGTTCTTTCTGGAAGTAGTCATGAAACCTCCTTGGTTCCAACCCCAAGCTCAGAGCTATTACCTCCAACAACTTAAATGCTAGCTTCTCTATCTCACCAATATACTCCGCAACTGTTTCTCTTCAGCAAGTAACAAGATTCAGAAATTAATTAGTATCCCAAAACATCATCGTCATAATCAGAATCGGACTGTTTGGCTATTCCCTTACCTTAGTTCTGGAGGGTTTTGTGGGTAGCGATTTGTCCACCGAGTAGTTCGATCATCGTCATCGTCGGCGGAAATAGGGGCGAGAGTGGGTTCTTTAGCCAGGAAATCGATACCTTCTTTCCAGTCTCTGACGTTTTTGGTGTGCTCTGACTCGTAATAACCAGGCAGACTGGTGCCTCTGGCCACCTTCTTCTTCTCCTCCAAACTCAGCGAAAAAAACTTTCTTGAAACGTCCTCGATTCTCTGCCTGAGATTCGGTGGAAACCCGTGGTTGATGACTTGGAAGAAGCCCCATTCCTTGCACGCTCTGCCTATCTCCTTCACTGTAGCTTCGATGGCGGAGGGGTCTGAAACGGTGCCGTTTTCAAAGTGTTGGTGGATGGGAAAAAGGTCAACTACGGGAATTCCCTGAGCTTCAGCGACGAAGGAGAGATTAGGCCTGTGTTCTGGGGCTTGGATGAAAGCTGGGTCTACATCTCCCATGGCTTCTCTGCTCCAAGTTGGGGTGGTTGGTTGTTTCTGCTGTGTGTGGTGTGTAATGAAGCGAGTACTGAGCAGTGACGATAAATAGCTATATGGTCACATCGGTTTGCCCGGGTGGGTCATGGTTCATGTGCTGTCATTTTTCTCACGTCCTGGATTATTTTCTAGATGTCAACCACTAAAGTGTATATTGGGAATGTCGGTGAATGAAGGTAAATATATAAACAAGTACCTATCGTCAATGATTGGGGAAAAGAATGAAGTTACATTTTCATGGCCTTATTTTTTTGACTTTAATGAGTTAGGTTATACAGAATAATCAAAAAGAACAAAATAATGGTCTTGTTTTGTAACACTCCGGGTAGCCTAAGAAGTTTATTCAACAGTATTTTTTCTGTAAAATAAGATAATTTCCTTCGTATATTTATCTCGACTTAAGTAAAAATATTTCTCTACCATATTTCTAAACAGACCAAATAAATAATTGATCATTGATCAACTATGTCAGACACATGTATAACTTTGTTGCGTCCGCATTTGACTCAATGATAGGGCTATGCATAAACTACAAAGAAATTAAAAGGTTTGGCAGGTCTTACTTACTTGTATGAGATGGGCGGCATCCCAACATTATACGTTTTTCTTCTGTTCAAAATCTTAAACACACTTGATCATGCCACTATCATCAATAATAATGTCGGCGATGTCATACACCTAATTAATGAATTACTCACAAGCTAATAAGGCTTTTCTTAATTTTTTTTTTGCCAAGGAAAGAAGCCATTAAAATTAAACATAAACAAACTTATAAAGTCCCAAAAGGTACCAACCAAACAAACAACCTAACAACAATAAACTAGCCACAAGCAACTAAGCAAAGCAAAGACAAGCATTAACAGGTTCAAACTTTACAATAAGAGAGTCTCTGGTATCAACCATCTGAAATGCCCTTAACTACGATGGATCCTGAGATACCCATTTGTAAGGGTAAGAGTCGTTTCACGAAGTTTTGATGAACCACCCTGTTGTCAAATGTGCTTCCAAAGGAATTCATATATAGAATGGTTCCTGATCAGATTACTTGAGGGGCAAACCCCAAAGAAGACAATAATCATACTAATAATAAGACAAACATGACCATCTTGATAATAATGGATAGTATCACCACACCAGCCCACCCACATAAGAATAATGTTCTATATACACTGGACGTGCCAATGTTTTGCCAGCATAAGAACAGTGTATCCAATCACACTGAACATGCACATGTCAAACTCTAGATGAACAGCATGTGCAAACCCACTAAACAAACTCGAGATGCTGATTCCAACCTAGCCATCGCATATCTTTGCCTTAAAATTAGAAACCACAAAAACACCGGTCATCAACTCAAAGGAGAAAGCCTCACACCCACCAAACCCAATCACAGAAAAGGATTCGGTGACAAAAAATTTAGCATTGTGACCTTCCACTCCTCTTCCTCTCTGCCTCAAAACATTCCACATATCAAGCAACCAATCCAATGACATCAAAGGTAACACTCCTATATTTGAGAAATGTTCTACTTAGACTGAAGATACACCTTATCTCACTAAATAGACAGATGACCCTTGCTACTCAGGTAAATTCGACAACAACCTCAGCCAATCTACTCTTCAGCATACTTAATACCGCATCAACTGTGTAAGCACCTCATATTCTATATTTACTTTGCTACCATATTATTTTAGAAACATAAATTATTAAAGTGACCTATTGGCAGGCTCAAAATTCCTATGCAGGTTACTTTTAGTCAAGGCTGTGACTCGATCCCTTCGATCCTACAATCTTGATAGATAAACATATTTTTCTTTTGGTCAACGATAAGCAAACCTTAAAATGATATTATTTTGATGGAGGAATTTCTGGTCTGTATTGTTGTTCAAGAAACAAGCTTAATTATGACATGAAGTTATTCAAATCACTACCTTTGAAACAGCATCAATAACAGGGTTCACTCATTTTACTTTTAACACAATATTGGTAATTGCTTAGTGGTCCACTTAAACACAAATAATTGTTAGTATGAAAATAAAAAATAATCCCTCCGGACTCATTTATAAGAGACAGATGAAAAGCACTTCATCCAGATTCATAAAAATTTTCAAATACACCTTCAATGAAATTTCCAATTGAAACCATATATCGTTATATATATATGCGTGCGCTGAGTAATCTTAATGATACGATGGGCATTTTTTTAAAAACGTAGTATTTGACGTGTTTTTAAAATCCGTATAAAACAATTATTTATTCTTTGTAAATGGATCCGAGGAAGTAATACTTTCTAAAATTACAGTTTTTTTCGGGATCTAAAATTACATGGTTACACACTAAAAGAGATAAGAAGAGGAGAAGATTGAGGAATGGCGAAATTACAAACGGTTCATTTGTCTTGTGCTATTTTAATACCCAACAATAGCCGGTGGAGGTGGTGAACTATATCGGGCCCCGAAGATTGGAGGCAGGATGACATCATCCCATGCTGGAGGTGGAGGAGGGCTGGTCAACGGTGGGGGAGAGAGAATGGCTGGAGGTGGAGGAGGAGAGTGGACTGGGGGCGCTGGAGAGAACACGGGTGGAGGCGGCGAGTGAATCGGGGGTGGTGGAGAGTGGACCGGG
>JANTPZ010012322.1:0-11358 GCA_025593235.1 Vachellia pachyceras | reverse complement strand
ACATCACCTGGGGTGGAGAGAACAGAGAACCGTTGTTGTCTTGGGGCCAAGAGGACCGTTGTTGTCTCCATGCTCTAATCTTGTACAAGTATAATGTTCAAGTGTCAAAAAAAAAAGTGTCACCTAATTCATAAAATTAAAAAATGGAAATTGGGTATTTATAATTAATATGTAAAAAAATTATGATATTTTTATAAAAATAATCATATCATTTAATGATTAACATTTTAAGAAAAAATTAATCTCAAAGACAAAAGAAAATATGGCCTTATATTTTTACGATGAAATCAAAATATATAAATGAATTTTATATTTCAGATGAGAAAATAAAAGCGTACTTTTCTTTTCTTGCTTTATTAGCATTTGTTTTTATTTTGTCAAGCACTTTTGGTCATATTCATCTTATTTTAACATTCATTCATCAAGATACACGACAAAATCCGTCTGCGAGGGGACAAAATTCGGTGTGCTGCACACCATGGCAATACGGCGCACCTCCCTAAGTAGCAACAAAACATTAGCTCCGTTTGGTAAGCCCGTTGGCACAACGGTTACGCTTACCGAGACACTTTTCCTCTCACATAAACTACCTTGGAATCAGTGTCCGTTCTCCCAACGGGCTATCCAAACGGAGCCATTGAATGGTTTGATGAGTTAGCTAATAGATTATATTTTGTTTTATAAAAGTTAATGGCTAAAACTTAAAATATCTTTTTATTTTACATATATTTTAAATTTTTATAATTTAATTAAATATAAAAGATAAAACAATTGAGATAAAATGAATTAATTTTATTTTATATCTTCGTGAGTAAATTTATTTAAATAAAAAATAGAGAATTAAAGGTTAGTTTTATTGTCATATTTGTTTTTAAAATTACTTAACTATATCTTTCATTAAAGTTCTATTTTTCGGTCTTTTTAGTCTTTAAAGAGCATTTTATAATAGCAAACCCATATGAATGGGTCATAATCGGGTTTGACCTGATCACCGATTCATCATCCATCCAAAATGGATCAATGGCCTATTAACCGGTTTCAATTCGGTTTTTCTAACCATGGTAGCAACTAGCATGGTTAAGCATGATGAGAAGTCCAAAATTTATTATTTCTATTTTATTTATGTCTTTTTCAATTCTTATACTATTAGTTTTACTTTTGCACATATTCACATTAAATTTTTTGAATTTATTGTGTTAAGTTTTCTAATCATATACATCATGTGTCCTAATTTCTTTATATATATAATTAAATAATAATATTTCAAAAATACGACATATGAGCTCATGTGATTAAGGAACTTGACATAATGAATATAACTAACTTGGTATAAGTATTTTTTCTTTTACTTTTACCTTAATTATTTATTCTTCATTTACTTTATATTTTAATTTACAAAGACCATTCAATTTTTCTACTAATACCACCAAATTATCCGATGGAAGAGTTTTATTTTAATGTTAAGTTGTATTCAGCATCCTAAAATGTTTTATAATGTATCCATCACCTTGAAAATATTTTGTAGGTGTATCCAACACTGTAATTTAGCTAAAAAGTCACTTAAAATAAGGATAAAATGAATTGAGGGAGTAATAAATAAAATAAATGATTTATATCTATAGTTTTTTAAACTCAAACAGTCAAACCTTTTCAACCAAAGAGTGCACAACATCTTCATTTGGTCATTTGTTGCTTTCCACCAAGCATTGCATTTCAATTTTATGGTATATAAGTAGTGGCGGAGCCATATGCATGTGAGTGTGGGCAAATGCCCCCACTCAACTTTTGGGTAGTTATGTAAATAGCATGAGACTTTTTGATATGCACCCACTTGTTTTTAAGATTTGAACCCACTCAAATTATCTATACTAGTAAATCTATTATCATTTATTTGAAAATGAAAAAATTACCCCCACCGATAGTAAGTTCTGGCTCCGCCACTGTATATAAGGAGAATTATTTGGATACTAATTTAGAAGTCACCAAAACTAAAGGGTACATTCAAAACTCAAAAAATATTAAATTAAAATACATAAAATTGAAAATATTAAAATCTAAAATAAAAGCAAGGGAGTTAAATTAAATTAAAATAAAAATAGAGACAAGCACAAAATTTAATATAGCATTATATTTTGAATTTTGATAGGCATCAAGCTCAACTCATCCATTTTTTAGGGAAATTTATTCTGATGTCCCAAATAAGGGACTTATTTAATGAATGGTTCCAAAAAAACAAAATATTTATTCTGAAGTCCCATTGACAACATGAAGTCCTTTTATTGACAATATCATGCACTGGATTGACAACACCTCATGTTGTCAATGGAAACTCAGAATAAATATTTTATTTTTTAGGATCATTCATTAAATAAGTTTCTTATTTGGGATCTCCCAGTAAATTTCCCATTTTTTTATTTTCATTTTTAAAAAATGGCCTCCTTATGGGCGGGAGAAAACTAGGCCAATCCCAAGAAGGACGTACCATAGGTTGTGATGCAGACGATTATTCTCGAAAAAGGAAAGTAATGTTTCAAATCCCAAAGTTGGACTTATTTGTCCCCCTAAGTTAGGGAAAAGGACAAAAGGGGCCATCCCATCTCAGAGATTTCAGTTTCTGACGTGGCATTTACCGGCCGAAAAACGAAATGAAGGAGCGACAAACAGCTCAGCTTCTCGCAGAGAGAGAGAGAGAGAGAAGAGCGAAAGCCTTACATGAGACAACACAGATAGAGAGAGAAGGAGAGGACGGGAGAGGTGCGCACGTTATCATTCCCTGGAGGCTGGAGCTGGGCGGATTTTCGAGTTGAGAAATCGCAGGCATTGTCTCTTTTGAGCCCTTTCAAATCGCAATCCGCAAGCTCTACAATTTCTCATGAGGTTGAAGGAGCCTGAATTGTTTGAAATTCGTTCACGCATGGCAGAGGCCTAAAAGTTTCTTGCGACGTAGGTAATCTCAGCTGTCACTGCATAAGCTCGTCCACATTTGAGATTGTTGGCGCGTGCATTGCCTGTATAACTAGGCGGAATTCGAATATTACTTTGGTATTAAAACTCAAAAGTCTCAAGAGATTCGTAGGGTTTATGTGATACGGTCGGTGTGATTGAGCTGGCTTCGAGCTCAAAACTATTACCGGAGGGTCTTCCGAGGACGTTCTAAGGAGTGCTTGCTGTCGTACTATGAATAGAGGGGTGTTTTGGGTCGTTCTAAGGAGTTCATAGCTATGGGGTTGATCGAAGAGCTCTTTCTTTACATTTTTATCAATTTCTAGTCAGGTGTTTCAATTTTCATGGGGATTGTTTTGGCATTACTTCATGGTATCCTTTTTACTCTGGGCTTTTGTTCAAATGGGTATTGGGTCCGCTTCTGCCAAGCAACTGACTTTTGCAACTTGAATGGCTGATCTTCAGAGAACGGTTTTTGGCGATAGGAACATCGAACAGGTTAATGATTGCTTTATTTAATTTTGCTTACGAGTTACGAATATAAATTTGCTTCACAACTTTGCCGCCACAAAGTGCTCGTATGCATTTTTCTGTCGAATTTTAAATATATATGCATGCCATTTTGTTTTTACCGCCGCCAAAAAAGTTCACATAAATCATAGATATCTCATCGATGTAGATGGTTCATTTTCAAGTTCAATCTCTTAGGCTTAGTTTCTCACCTATTTTTCTCGGTTTTTTTACCCAAAATGTTTAATACAAATTTCACTTCTTTTTGTGCATGTGTAGAGAATGTTTGTTGTATGTATAGGCCTATCTTGTGTAAAAGCTCAAACAAAATTCTAGACTCAAGATTATTTCATATCCTTTATGGTATGCCATAGGCCACCACTATGAGGCTTATTTGTCATTTTGGTCTCGGAATTTTTTTGTCATATTCATCCTTTTCATTACCACTTTAAAACACTAAATTTAGGGATGCACATGATGCGAAATGAAAGTTAAGAGACTTGATTGAAACAAACAAAATAACTAAGTGACCAAATCAAAAGAAATAAGCCAGGGGATCAAAATGGTGGTTAGGCTTATTTCTAATGGTATGGATGTTATTCAATTTTTCTGACTTGAGGGGATTTTCGGGTTGAAAACAGAGGTCTCCCCTCATGCGCAAGTAGTTTTTGAAATCATAGGGTCGTCTTCTTTGCAAACCCCTTATGTCTGGGTTTATATTGCAGGCAATTACGTCTCTTAAGAAAGGTGCATATCTACTAAAGTACGGGCGTAGGGGGAAGCCAAAGTTCTGCCCATTTCGGCTTTCCAGTGTAAGTTTCCAGGCCACTTCCTCTTCTGACAATTTTATATGACGCCGTCAAATGATGTAAAGCTATCTCCTTTTTCATGAACTTTGCTCCTGATTTATATTCTTTACTTGAGAAAATTTTGGTAAGGGATTGATGACATAAAAAGTTTAGCCCGTTGAAAAATTTCCTGCATTATTATCAACTTGTCATCAAAAGTTAGGCAGCCTTCTGAAAAGAACAGTGAAAAGTGAAAACTTTTCTAAGCTCCTTCCTTAGATAGATGTAGTACCCGGACTCAAATTTACTTGCATTGCCCATATTTGTCTAACATCACTATAATTGACATTGTGACCAAAAAGGCTACTTCATAACTGGGTAGCAAGGTAGTGATGGATAGTAAAGGAATAAATCTCAGTTTCATGGCAATGCAGGACATTTTGGATGCTATAGAAAGATAAATATAAAGAAGAGTCTTTATAATTGAAATTCATATGCGTTTAGATTAACTATGTTGTGTATTGAAATTTATAAAATAGCCTCGAAATATTTTTTGGGGGTCATATTTCACCAATTAACTGATCTAATGTAAATTAATTGGTTATAATATACATCTCTTATTACTGTTATGGAGAACTAGTCTTTTCATTCTTCTACTTTTAGCTAGGATGCCCATAATTAGTTTACTCGATTGTTTCAGATTTCAGCCCAATCCATTCATGTAATTAATTTGGATATATACATGATTGTTTTCATTAGATAAAATCAAGATTTGAGAAAAATGAAATTCTATGTTCTACTCAATTCATTGCTTTTGGTTTTTTTGGTTCAGGATGAATCTCTACTCATTTGGTATGCTGGAAAAGATGAGAAACAATTACAGCTCAGTGCTGTTTCAAAAATAATTCCTGGGCAGCGAACTGTGAGTTTTTTGATCAAATTCTTAACAACTATTTCCTCCAAATAATATTAGCTGCTTCTATCGAAATTTCAATTTAGCTTTGATGTACCCTCTAGCAGGGTTCATTACATGACCTCTAGGAAATTTTCACTTGACTGTCTATATATATAGAGGAACATTGCACATGTATAGATCTGAACTTTAGGATTACATCTCTATCATCAGTTTACATTGCATAACTTCATTTGGTGTTATCATTCAGGCCATATTTCAGCGGTATCCTCGGCCTGAAAAGGAGTATCAATCATTTTCACTTATATACAATGATAGGTCCTTGGATTTGGTGCGTGTTCTTTCTACTTTATTGTTGTTTTACTATGACATTTGAGTCTTCAAATGAAGTTAGTCTAATAATTTGTAAATAGTGGACTGAGTATACATTGGAATATCTGGTTAGTCTCATAGTTTGACTTGACTGCGACTTTCCAATCCATGGTCAGATTTGTAAGGACAAGGATGAAGCTGAAACTTGGTTTGTTGGTCTTAAGGCGTTAATTACTCGTGCTAATGATAACAAATGGAGGTGTGAATCAAGAAGTGAGAGTGCTGGTTCTGATAGTCCACAGCATCTCACCCGAAGAAATTCTCCAGTGATTGCACCGTTTGTCTGTAACAATTGTTCTCTTCTTCCTTTGTTTCATAATTTCAGATAACCTATTAATGTATATGAATCACTGTAAATTTTTACTTGTTCTCTTTCAACTGCAGGACCCAGTAGATACAGAAGAATTTTCTGTTGTCAGTACTTCAGAAAATAGTTTGGGAAAGGCTTTTTCTGAAATTATTTCATATAACGTAGCTGGCAAGAGTCCCCGTCAAGCTGAATCAAATGCAAATTCCTGTGTGTCTCTTGGGTCTGGGGATAACTCTAACAATCGAAATTCTACTGCTGAGCCAATTCGAGTTAGTTTATCCAGTGCTGTAAGTTCATCCAGCCATAGTTCTTATCAAGAAGATTTTGATGCTATAGGTGATGTTTTTATTTTTGGAGAAGGTATTGGTGATGGGATCCTTGGTGGTGGTTTGCATAGGCTTGGAACTTCATCTGGTTCTGAGATGGATGCATTTCTCCCCAAGGCATTGGAATCAAAAGTTGTTCTGGATGTTCAGAGTATTGCTTGTGGTTACAAACATGCCGCTGTAGTTACCAAGCAAGGAGAGATATATAGTTGGGGGGAGGAATTAGGAGGTAGGCTGGGGCATGGTGTAGAAGTGGATGTTTCTTACCCTAAACTCGTTGACACTCTTAATGGCATGAATGTTGAATTAGTAGCATGTGGAGAGTATCACACTTGTGCTGTCACATTTTCTGGGGATCTTTATTCCTGGGGTGATGGCATTCACAATTCTGGATTACTTGGGCATGGAAATGAAGTCAGTCACTGGATTCCCAAGAGAGTGGGCGGCAACATGGAAGGCATACATGTATCCTATGTATCTTGTGGACCTTGGCACACAGCAATTGTGACATCTTCTGGTCAGTTGTTCACATTTGGGGATGGATCTTTTGGTGCCTTAGGTCTAGGAGATCTTAGTAGCACAAATACTCCTAGGGAAGTAGAAACTTTGAAAGGGATGAGAACAACCAGGTTGTCCTGTGGTGTTTGGCACACTGCTGCTGTTGTTGAGGTGACAACTGAATCTATGGAATCTTCTAGGCACTTACCTATAGGAAAACTGTTCACCTGGGGTGATGGAGATAAAGGCCGACTTGGACATGGTGATTGCGAGCCTAGACTAGTTCCCCAGTGTGTTATTGAATTGGATAATCAAAATATTTGTCAAGTGGCTTGTGGTCACAGTCTCACTGTTGCTTTGACAGCCTCAGGGCATGTATATACAATGGGAAGTAATGCTTATGGGCAGCTTGGCAGTCCTGCAGCGGATGGAAAATTCCCTACACGGGTTGAAGGTAAAATTACTGGTAGTTTCATAGAAGATATTGCCTGTGGTTCATATCATATTGGAGTCCTGACTTCCAAAGCAGAGGTTTATACCTGGGGAAAGGGTTCTAATGGGCAGCTAGGTCATGGAGACAATGGTCTCCGAGATACACCTACACTTGTCAAGTTTTTTGAAAATAAGCCAGTGAGGAGTGTCATTTGTGGTTCAAACTTCACTACTGTTATATGTCTTCATAAATGGGTATCAAGTTCTGACCAATTTGTGTGTTCTGGCTGTCACAGTCCTTTTGGATTCAGAAGAAAACGTCATAATTGCTACAACTGTGGACTTGTTTTTTGCTCAGCATGCAGCAGTAGAAAATCTACTAAAGCTTCTCTTGCTCCAAATTCAAGCAAGCCATATCGTGTTTGTGATGACTGTTATTCTAAACTTAAGAAGACCAGAGAATCTGTTTCCTTGGCGAAAACTTCTATATTAAAAAATTTGCCTGACTCGTGGGCTGGTAAATTACAGGGAAAACTGTTAAGGCTTTCATCTTTTGGCTCTACTGTTCAAGCAGAAAGCAGGCACTCAAAGATCCCAGAACAACATCATAGCCATGTCTTTCTAGCTCTGAATGGAAAACTACAGTTGGGGGGATTCAGTCCTCTAAATGTATCAAATTCTCTTGTTGGAGCATTGGAGAAGTCCCTGTCAGTTTCTGTGCCTGCAAATGGTTTGAACTCTGAAGCGTCATCTCCAGTTTCAGAAAAATTGAGCCGACGATGGTCTTCTGAAGATGTCCACGATGATTCAAAGCACAGAAATAGCATTTTAAGCCAGGAGGTTATTAGTTTAAGGACACAGGTAAGGCTGATGAAAAAGTATTTGATTCAGCTGTTTTTTTTTTTTCCTGCAAGCCTTCTATGATCTTGAAAAGCTATAGCTCTAACTCTTTGTTTGGATGGGACGAAAAGTTGTGAGGAAAGAAAACATAGGAAGATGGGACATTACCCTTATTTGGGTGAGGGAAGAAAAGTGAGAGGAAGGAAAATGAGGAGTGGGACCCACCACATCCCCCAATCCCCCCAAAAAAAATCTTCTCTCTTCAATGATGGAGAGATTTTGGGAAGAAAACTCTTCTTCCACTGGTGTACCAATTTGTCTTCTCGCTCCAACCAAACCCACTGAACTACCTTCACAAATATGGAAAAAAAAATTTCATTTTATTTTAAACATATCCAAATATGAAAATTATATTTTTAACATATATCATTTGATTTTTTTTCAGTTTATTATTTTATTTTATTTTTAAAATATATTTTTAAACATACAAAAGAACCTTTTCACATATATAAATATGAAAGTATATTTCTTCCAGATATTTTTACTTGAAGATACAATTTATATAGTTTTGTTATGAATAATGATGTGAGATATAATAAATCAGAATATAAGGATATCATTGTCGTTGTGACATCTGCCATTTTCTTTCCTCCTTATTTCTCCTTCATGCAAACAGGAGTGATAACATTATCTCTAGTTTTCTCTTCTCCCCATTTTTCCTCTTCACATTTTCTTTCCTTCCAACTTTTCTCTCCATGCTGTTGGAGCATAAATGTGATATATATATATATATATATTTTGCTTGTTACTAATCTGTGTCTGATGAGAAGAAAAGGTTGGTGAAATCTCAGATTCTATATGCTGTGGTTTCTGCTTAATTTATTTGTTAAAGTCTTTCCAAAAAATAATAAGACCAATGAAGATAAAGAGAAATTTTACAAAAGAGAAGTTATGCTGCGTAAATTTGTTTTCTCACTCAACTTTTGGATAATAATGAATTTGGTGTTTGCGCTTATGCATATATTCTTTCCCATGTGAAAATCTTTGGAGGGGTTTTTAGAAATTATATAATTTAGGATTTATTAATGCAATGTACAAAATATTTCTACTTCAGATGACTGACTATAGATAAAAATGGGAATAACGAGGGAGAATAAAATAGGAAACAAGCAATAAGAAAACATGTGAAAAACAAACAGGGGGTGTTGAACACTGCACTTGCAGCATTTTCACTGAAACACTGGCAAACAACACTCCTCAAGTTGAGGGGTAAATGTTGATCATTCACAACTTGGTAGTTAATTCCTTAAACCTTCTCCTTGAGAATCTATCTGTCACTCATATGCTACTTGAGAAGTTATAGAAACATGATTTAACACCATGAGGCTGGCTCAGTGTTTTCTTTGATGAGACAACCTATCTATCTTCACTTGCTTTGTCTTATCATGATTGATAGGAATTGTTTGTGATCCCAATGGTTGTCGTTCTGTCATTAAATACCCTCATTAGCATCCTGGCATTAAAAGTTTGGTCGCTAATGAGTCTCAATTCAATACCCAGATTCATTTACATAAGTATCTAGTGCTAAGGCTTGAAATTCTGAGTTTTTTAGTGCCATCATGAATGAGGCCTAAATTGTTGCTTTGATGCTTGATTCATGCAAGTTGATCCGAAGAGGAAACTGAAGAGGAGAGTAGAGAGAGAAAGATTCTTTATTCATAGACATAATGAAAAAAACTCCGCACAAAAAAGAAAATGAAGACGATGCTAGTTTTCCTCCTATTATAGCTAGGAGTAGTATCACTCACATGGTGTGACTTACATAGATCAGGTAGTGATGTATACTGCCTGAATTTTTTACTAACTGATTCGTTATTAGCTAACTGATAAGCAATTAGTTGGCTTTGAAACACTGGTAAACATGTGCATTCCAATGCATGAGTTTAATCACAAAGGGTTTGCATGTCATTCTAAAGTTTTCTCCAATCCTTTAGATATCTGCGGACTGCAAACAACCTTCCTATGAAGTTCTGTTGTTGGACACGCTAGTTTTGCTTCATAATTTGATCAGAAATCACTTCTAAGTTATCTTGCATATTAAATACATTATCGTAGCCTCATAGGTTGTTTATATACATGGCACTTGCTGAAGGAATTTGTGTGTAGCCTGAAACACCTGTCTCCTGGCAGTTTTAAGAGTTCACATCTCCATCCGATAGGTTGTGCTCAAAGGTTGAAATCCAATCATGTATATTTTTATAGCTTACCTGGAAGAAAAATTGGAGCAAAAAATGTAAATGCTTAAATTTTTTGTAAAATCATTTTGATTACTCAATTCTGAGTATGATGCAAATGCTTCAAGCTTACTCCATCTCTGAACTGATTAAATATACTGCTTAGGTTGAAGATCTTACTCTTAAATCGAAGCATCTCGAGGCTGAACTTGAGAGAACATCAAAACAGTTGAAGGAAGTGACTGCAGTAGCAGCTGCATTGGGCCTAATTTATATGAGATATAGGATGTTAGATGAAACAACATGAATTTGGGGACAAGGGAAAGAACAAATTATTTTATACATATGGGGTGGGAGCAGTGACGGATTCAGGATCCTGATTCAGGGGGTGCAAACTATTTTTTTAATAGTGGATTCAAAATAAGTGAGACTTATTCTTAATATGTTTTTAGAAGAATTTGAGCAAAAATTTAGTGGGTTCAAAATTAGCAAATGAGTGGGTGCAAAATAAATCGCATAGTACTAATATATACCTAATTTTCTGAAAGTTAAGAGTGCGGCTGAACCCATTGGGATCAATATAGGTCCGCCCGTGGGTGGGAGGTTGGACTACATGCATCACAAAATTTAATTTTATTTGCTTTTAAAAAAGCTCCAGTTCTTGATGAGAGCATTCACAGTAACTCGACCACTGGATTGCTCTGATTTCTATTGGTTGATAGATCAGTCATGTATTGATAGCTGATAATTTTGGTGGACATTCTTGAAAAATATCTGCATTATGATTGGAGCCTTTTTATTTTTTAAAACTTTAGTTATTCATTGACTTGGAGGTATTTTGGTCATTATCAATCACATAGACTGTATGATTATTATCTCTTTTTTTTTTTTATATACAAAGGATGTGCTGTGAACTCAGTCAATTTCTACCATGGGATGAAGATGACTAACTATTTTGTACCTAGCTTCATAAGTTCATATAATGCAACGAAAGTGGTTTACGTTCTATTTGTGACAAACACAATATGCTCCAAACACGCTTGGAGCTGTTGAATACTAAAAATGATAACTGTGTAGAGTATTATAATTTTTGGTGATGAGGAGCAGGATTGTTGGAGAGCTATTGATTTGTGAAGCCCTTGGCTTTGATTAGTTATCTCTAATGTTGGGGATGCTAAATTGCCTTGCAGTT
>JANTPZ010012314.1:0-12655 GCA_025593235.1 Vachellia pachyceras | reverse complement strand
TGATGGGGTTGTTATAAAAGGGTCAATTCTGTAGCTTTAGGACACTTATGAGCTGTGAGTGATTGAAAGGGAATGGAACTGTGGATTGTGGCGACAGAACACCGACCAAGGAGGAAAGAAGGAGAAATGAGAAGGTTGTGTGTTATTTTTGGGAGGCAATAAATGGGAAAACCATTAAAACTTCACTTGGCCTTTTATTTGCCTTTCCTTCACGTATGTGTCTCTTCTCTTGACTTGGAATGCAAGCAGCTTGCACACCACTCACTGGTCTCTGGCTAGCTTTCTTGAGGAATAATAATGATGATGGCAGGGGCTTAATTATAGGAGGAGCCACTTCAACTTAAGATTGTGGGATGCCTCCCCGGTAAAGGATTATCTCCACTACTAAAAAAATAGTGGAGATCTCTACTGCACATTCAATGGTTCTCATTTGCCCAAATAATTCCTCCACTTGCTGACAGAAAAACCATAAGTCATATGGAATTATTTGAGTAAATATCAACCGTTGGATGTGCAGTGGAGATCTCCACTACTTTTTAAGTAGTGGAGAGGATCTTTCCCTGCCTCCGGAGTCACGATCCTCCATAAATGAACAATAATAGAACCTCGAAAACTGCAAAAAAAAAAGTACATCCCAAATGGTAAGAGGCAAATTCGGACCACAGAATGATACAGCAAGAAGCCCTTTTAACGGAACATGAAAACAGAGATAGGTACAGTGCGAAAGAGATTGGTTTGGTTCTCTTCTACCATCTTCCTCTCTCATTTATTTCTCAAAGCATGGTTTAATATGATCTTCCATGTTAAATTTTGCTTAAATTTTAATCTTAATATTATCTGCATGAAAGGAACTCATGACGTGGCAAAATCGGATGCGTTCGTCCAGTGAACGGCGGAGAAGGGCCAACGGCCCACCCATGCATGCAGATCCTTATTCGGGCGAGGTATAGATGGAGTGGACGGCCAAGATGCTTTGAATTGGAAGGGCAGCAACTTTGCTCGGCAGCCCACAATGGCAGCGTCACATCCCCACTAGGCACCAGCCACCAGCCACCGTCAAAGATAGAGAAGGTGACGTTATCGGATCGCGGCCGCTTAAAAACTGCCTTGAACGGTGGTGCCATCATCCTAATTCCCAAGCCGCGTCAGAAACGGTGCACACGCTTTTGATGATAAATGTATTAACCATAAATTAACCCATTCCATCGCATCCAATTCTGAAGTCTTTAACTTAAACAATATTTTTCCGTAAAACGATATAATCTCCTCCACATATTTACATCGATTTATGTAAAAGTATTTCTCTACCGCATTCCTAAACAGACCCAATGAGCTCTCCAAACATACGTTCGACAATGTTTTTTTGTAAATCGAGATAATCTCCTTCACATATTTACCTTATAAACCGTAAAAGCATTTTTCCACTGATTCCCAAACGGGCTCATTGAAATTAAACCTAAATTTAGTTTTATCAATAGGATTTTGTCTAGTAAAATGGGTTAATACCTTATAATATATCAAATCAATGTTTGAATTATCTTTGGAAGAGATGCTGCACTATTATCTTACTTATAGTACTTTGAGCATGATTGTTAAATAAGTGCAAAAAAAATTAAACTGGGCTTTCAAATTTTAAAAAACTGATGCCAAGGAACAATCCCGAGGCCCGTTACCAGGCCTAGCATATCTAAAATATGCAGATCCTTTCACATGAACATACCCAAGGCCTGTTTTTGTATTTGCCCTTCTCAACCAATTACATTCAATCTTGTGTTGTCCAAAATTTAGGCCCAATTTAGGGTTTAGCCCTTTCAATGCACAATAAAGAAATCAATTCTTATAAAAAAAAGAAGAAATCAATTCTCTTATTTTTTTTTAAAAAATCAATAGCCAACAAAAGTTGATTGAGTTGGTAAGGAATTGTTTCGTAGTTTTGGAAGGCTATAAGTTCAAATGTCACCGTCAATTTGAGGACCTTCTTGTTAAGCGATATGTAAATACCCATATAAAAGCTATGGAAGTTTAGAGACATGCACTTGCCCTTTGAAACTTCGTATCTATCTCACCTAACTTTTTTGACTATATACATGATAATAATAAATATTATATAAACTTTGCTCAAAAAAAATAAATATTATATAAACAAACATAGATGTCAGACCGGGCATTTTATAAAAAAGTTTGAAAATGAGCATCGCAACTTATAACTTATTATTATATATACCACCTCTAATCTTTAACATGTGTTTCACTTTCTCCGGGGCATGAATCTAATTTTGTTAGCAGATTAATCTAGACTTTAACGTACAGGCTTGTTTGGAACAACGTTTATAAAAGTCAAACGCACGTTTAACAATATTTTCACACAAAACGAGATAATCTCCTCCACATATTTATCTCGACTTGCGTAGAAGTACTTCTGTACCGCGTTTCCAGACGGACACGCTATAAAAGTTAAAATCTCAAATCCACATTTAATAAAGTGGCCTTCATGTACTTTATTTGGAAAATATAGCTTAGAATATATTACTAGGGGTGTCATTTTTTTTTTTTTTGCATTCCCTTGAAAAATTGAAATAACCTAGAAATATTAATTTCTTTTGAATAGTTGTGTCCAAAAGTAGTCATCATTCCATGCAATTTAATTGAATATAAAATTAAAATTCATGAGCAAAGTGTAAGTTATCTTTGATTTCAATTGGTTTCATGTGAACACAACAATTTAGATGTATCTATGCATATAATTTTGTTAATAGATAGAATTAATACAGCTCCATAATTATTCATTTAATCAAATCTCTCTAAACTCATTATTATGTATCAATGAACAGTAAACATGCATGGGTAAAAATGATGTCGCCATAGAAACATTTTTTATTGATGTCAATCACAAAATATTTTTAATTACATATTTCTCTGCACATCACATTGGTTGTTGTGTTGGTTGGGTTCTTATTGGAACCAAGTATAAAAATCTTAATGTCATCCATATATTTCACCCTTGATAAGGCAACACACATTTAACCATAAGTGGAGACAAGTCTAGGTAAGTAAAAGCCGACATTTCTCATGAATTGCCTCCTACTCTTGTTGATTGTCGCAGCAAATGATAATAAAATTGGAAATTGTCTTATTTAATTGTTGTTTTCTAATTTATGGCAATTGCTGCTTAAAGAATCATTCCGCTTTTAATTCAAAATCCACAATACTCACAATTATTTTGTTAAGATCGTATTGAGGATAAACTAAACTGATCATTTAAAAACAATACACATCATTTTCGGTAATTGATCAATTTCAAACACCAATTAAACTAAATTGCATAGCGATTTTATCACAAAAAATTATATTGAAAACTCTATCGTTAATTTTGAATAATGTAATATTCAATTAACATTATTGTTATTGATATTTTTTTTTGTTTCGATGTGCTGTTGTTTCTTAAATGGCGAACAATATATTGAAAGATTAATTATTGTTGTTGATTTGATTGCAATTGCTTCAACAATAATAATTTTTCCATGTTTATATCCAAAACCAACAAAGTTCCCAATAACACGGAATAAATGATGAATTAAATGATGATTTTGCTTGCCTGGCAGATATTTTACTGAAAGATTAAATGATGATTTTTCTGCCTTTTTTTCAATTTGTCCGCATTAATTATTTGCTGGAATTTAATTTTTTAGGCACTTAATCATCTTTTGACAACTCATATTTGGGGCATCATAGATTTTCATTGCCTAAACGATCGTACGTTGATTACAATGAGTTGGACTTTCTTCCTCTAATGGCAATGCTAAATCAACAATAAAGTCACATTTTTTACAAATGTTAAATTCCGTAAGTCATGCATATGCAGCAAATCAATCATCAATGATAATGCAATAAGGAAAAAAAAGATAAATCAATCATCAATGATATTTATTCTCATACCACATAAACCCGAATTATTCAAAGGTTAACTTTCACCACTTTGTTGGAATGATTCAAATATATTAAGAATATTGAAATATGATGTGACCAATAAAGGGGTATGAAATTTAAAGGAAAAGTAATAATAAAAAGAGTGGTAAACAAAAGCCTTTCTATATGTAAGGATGACATAGAAGGTGATATGAAGATTTGCCGGTGATACAAGCCAATACCAGAAAAGGCAAACAACATTGAAGTATATCATCCAAAATGTGTGTCTATTGGACTTGTTTGGCAAAGAGTTAAGTAAGACGAAAAGCACGTTCAACAGTATTTTTTCGCAAAACGAGATAATCCCCTCCACATATTTACCTCGTCTTGCGTAAAAATACTTCTCTACCGCGTTCTCAAACGAACCCATTGTTGATCTGCAGTAAGTTGGAGAATTCCCCAAATTACATAGTAAAAATCCATTGGTAAGAAATGTAAGGGTGTGTATCCTTCATGGAATGGGTAATGAGAAAGTTGTTTCCAAACATATCAAGTTAGCGTTAACATGGCTTTGATTCTCAATATGATGCAATTGCACATGCAGGGAGTTGATCGTTTTATACTGATACAATTCCTTTTTTATGTTGATTATAAGGTGGACTTCCTTCCTTTTTATGGCTAATAGAGGACTACTCCGTAATTTGATTGCTGTATGGTGAAATTTTGCAGATTGGGGAGAGTTTATGAAAGAATTTCATGACCCGGTTTTGCATGCGTCAAGTTGCGAATCGGGTTTTACAAGTTTTCTTATGTAAAGTTGATTGATTGCAATGGGTTGGACTTCCTTCCTTTTATGACTAATGGATGACTAATTTGTAATTTGCTTGCAGTAGCATGGTGCATTTATGTAGATTGTGGAGAGTTTATGGAAGGATTTCATGACCATATTTGCATGGGTTGGGTTGCGAATCGGATTTTACAAGTTTTCTTATGTGAAGTTGATGATTGATTGATTGTATGTTGGTTTCAATGAGTTGGATTTCCTTCCTTTTATGGTCAATGAAGGACTAATATGTAATTTGATTTGCAGTGTGGTGCAATTATGCAAATTGGGGAGAGTTTATGGAAGGATTTCCTGAACTGATTTCACATGGATTTGGTTTTGAATTGGGTTTTACAAGTTTCCGTATATAAAATTGATTGATTGACTGATTGTCAATGGGTTTTACTTTCTTTATCCTATTATATATAATGATCCGTTTGGTAAAGCGGTGGAGAAGTACTTTTACTATTTACGAGGTAAATGTGTGAAAGAGATTATCTCGTTTTGCGGAAAAAATTGTTAAACGTGCTTTTAGGGTGTTGAGAAGCTTTCCCAAACACCCCCAAATACCTCTAGTCCTAAATTTAAGAGTTAGTTGACATTTATTAGATAAATTAAGGAAGTTTAATACACTATTTAAAAATATTTATATTTATTTTTTCTCCAAACTAATTTGCTTAACTCATAAACTAATATATAATATAATTATATATATAAATAAATATTTTTAAGTATGTTATTTAGCTTCATTAATATTGCCAATAAAAAGTTAACTGAATCTTATATTAAGTACCGGAGGTCGTACTAAAAAACTAAACTACTGACCTAACCCTTTAATTTCAGCATGGGCATGAACTGGGCGCATTAGAAGAATTTAAGAATTGAGTAAACTCGTTAAATACAAAGATGAATTAAAATGAGCCCAAATGTAAGCCAGCAGACAACACCAAACATATATATATATTTAGACTCTGATGAAATCAAGTTGACATTTTTCACAAAGTAAATTTGCCATGCACGTTTGCTTTTGCTTTCTTTCTTAGAATACAGAAAAGGGAAAAGAAAAGAAATTAAAAGAAATTGATGGTGGAGTTGACTGGGACACTGGAACTTTGAAGGGGCGGGCTACATTGGGTTGCTCCATGTGTCTGCCACAACATGAACAATCCGTTCGTGCAAATCCAAAGCGAAGGAGGCAACTCATAGTGGAAAACAACATCCTCATCGTCGTCGTCGTCGTCATGAGACCAAATTTCAGTGGAAGGCAGCCTGAAATCTCACTACTAACTAACCATTCCTTTCTTTCAATGAATATGAGAGAGAGAGAGAGAGCTTCCATTAACGTTTCAAAAATACCCAAAAGTCTTTATATGTCAGAAACAAAATGAAGGAAAAGAAGAATAAGGGAATGATGATGTTGTTTATATGCTTCGTTTATTGTCATTTTTGATAGTGGGTGGATGCTTATAAATTACCTTACGTTTAAAATTAAGGGAGGGGACGTTAGTCTTTGTCACTGACCTGAGATGATGATGATGTGTTAAAATTTCCTTTATGCTTTTCTTCTTCTTCTAACTTTTTTCCATTTAAGGATTTGTGATTGGGAAAAGAGAAAGCTTTACCCTTCAAATTAAGGTTGAATGTAGCTGTTTCAGAAGAAACTCATTATTTCTTCCTCCATTAAAACTCACTTTTGTTTGTCCACGAGCACACACCGTTTCATTCAAGATAAAGAGCCCTGTAGAGCACCAATATTTTTGTGCTGTGTTATGATTACGAAGAAACGAACTTTATCTCTAGAGAGGGGGAGGGGGAGGGGGAACGGGAGAGAGAGATAGAAAGGAAATGGACCTTATCTCTACGAATAATGTTACTTATAAATTGTTCATTACTTGCTCACCATTATTTATTATTATATGCCATCATGTGTGTGCGTATAGTACTTGTTAGAATGATCGCTATCGTACAAGACAATACTTCATTATTTAAATGACTAATAACCAAAATATGTCATATTGATCTTCGAAAGAATCGAAATAATTTAATAGGAGCATCTTTCATATCATCATAATGCTACAGTAAAAAGCATCTGTTTATTTCAACCAGACCTTTCATAGTTTCATGTCATGATTAAAGAATTCACAAACTCAAGAAACTGGCCAGAGCTATGATTTGCAAATGGTATTACAATTGTGTAGGAAGCATGTTAAAATTACGAACTGAAATAAAATCTCTCCCGTATACTTATTTCGCCGTATATCAAAACACTCTCTCAACGAATTTTCAAACACACAATATATGGCCGGTCATATCATGTTGCATATTTGCATTCACTTCTAAATTAGTTTAGTTGGAGTTTTACGTATATATTTGAGTACAAGTGATCTCATCTAATTGTGTAATTGACAGGTTTTCATTTTACTGGCTTTTTTTATTTTCTTTTTTTTTAAGTAAAGATCATTTTCTATTAGAAATAATCTTGTTTGAGACATTTTTAAACATTAAACGTGAACACATTTTTTTAGTAAAGATCTGAATCTTATTTCATCACATGTGAATTATTAGCTTCTTTGGTTAAATCCACCTCCGTTGTTTTTCACATGCCTTTTTTCCGTATTATTAAAGATAGACTCTGATAGTTTGACGTGATGATATTGGTTGAAGCAACTAAATATTAAAGTTTCTTCAAACTAAACAATAATAGGTGATGTGATTACTAGCTTAATCAGATTCATCAATTTTAAATCAAACTGTTCATCAGATTATCAGGGTCCCATTGATTGAGTATTGACATGGCCAACAAGACCTTATTTCAGAAGGTCCTACAAACAACTATCTAATTTCTCTCATATAACCTCTCAAAGTTGGTGCAATGTCACATGGGAAATGGATAAGTAAAAATCTCGAGTTCTGAGAGACCTGGGTTGGGTGAAGGAATGTGCTTTGTTGGGCACATGTATTTCTTCACAGGAAAGGTGGCACGTGATACTCACGTGCCCCCCTCTGGAATTTCTGTCTTCCATCCTCTTCAAACTCATTAATTGTAACCACCTTCTCTCTGAGCCTCCTCTAACGCCCTGACAGAGATTGTGAAACTGCACAACGTAGCAGAACAGAAAGCTTTTGAGGATAAGGAGCAAACTAGAAGATATATGACGCTAACAATGGCAATTATAGTTATGTTACATACTACAATGGGATTTGCTAATGTACATATGATTATTATTCTCTATGGCTTGATTCACATTGAAATACTAGTACGAGAGACAACTTGCTTTACCATTATGATAGTTTCAGTTGGTACAATCATTGTCCCTTTGTAAACTTGAAATTGGTCTTTTTCCATATTTAACACAAATGGATTGTGTGAGGAACTTAACTATCATAACTGTGAAATTATCTCACCATGTGGAGCTTTGACAGTCTAACTGTACCACTAATTGGCAATAGGTCCTGTGGCTGGGAGGGTTATCCTAATCCTTCTCTAACAGCTAAGCAGAGGACCATACTTTAGGTTGAGGGTTTTTGTCAGAGAAGGTGGTGACTGGTGAGGAATTAACTCTAAAATCTCCCCTCCTATATCTCTGTGGGACCCCACCTTGTTATATTATTCTTCATCAGGTAAATGGGTCCCTCTGGTCTGCCCCACCATATATAATTTTCTCACCTCTAACTCTAAATTTGGGTGCCCTAACGTTGGAAACTTGGAAGGTGTTTTCCCAAGTGTGTGAAAAAATATTAAGTGGATCTTGTAATGAATTCCCATATTTTACTCAAACCTCCCTTTTCATTTCAGAGACAGTTTTTTACTATTAAACTATAGGTTGGTCTTCCTCTAATCAAATAATTACGCTCTAGACAAAGGACATTAAACAACCTAATATACTTAAAATAGTTTGAAAGGGATAGAATTGAAATGCTACTCAGGACCACATAAATCCAAAACAATTCAAATTGTTCTCATTATCCACCACCATGACTAATGGGATTGACGTTATATGGAGGAAGAAGTATTGAAAAGATTGATGAGAACTGAAATATGGGTGTCCTACCACTAATTATGGAAAAATCTTCAGCTTCTCTTTCTCACCGCCAGGAGCTGTTTCATTAATGCACAATAAATTCTATTCTTAGCAGACAGGTAAGGGTCAGGCCCCAATGGGCAGCTAGCTGCAAATTGCAAGGAAGAAAGTATATACGGTGAGGAGAGAGGATAAGAAGCACTATTCTCTGAAAAGTGATGGCATTAGATTCACACTTCTTCTACTCCGGCACCATCTTCTAAGGTGCAAGCATAAGACTAGTGAAAGCACTGAGGTTTTTTTTTCTTTCATCCTCTCTCTCTCTCTCTCTCTCTCTCATGACTCATGGGGACCATGACTGTTTTTTTTTTTTTGGCCAAGGGGACCATGACTCCTGACCTGTGAGATTTGACATTATGCCATTGCCGTTTTAATTCTCCGATACACATCAAGAAGGAATAGCTCATTTTGCTTAAATTCGGATCTATAAGCTTAGACTTCTGAGTCGATATGGTAATTGACATGGTATCTTAGCTTTCATGATGAAGTACTCAGCACAGTCCAATCATTAATGCCCTCATCTCCTAACTTTAAATCTAAATCTGAACAGAGTTTGATGAAACTGTGCCTTTCTCTATTTCCAAGATCAATGAAATTGAGTGTATGACTAATTATAATAAAACTATCCATAAAATCTTTACCTAACTGTTTATCCTTTGATCCTTGACAGAAACAACACTAATTCGTTCAAACACAATTGCAGGAATTGAAACAGTGATTTGGAATTTGAGTGCTTGTTGAGCTACCGGACAAATTAGGCTGGAATCTGGCAAATATAATTTGGGTTAGTGACCCTTGAGGACTTGATACCTAAGCACTGAAATGTAATTTCTTGCAAAAAAATTTTAGGAAAGTATTAGCGAACTATACCAAATACATGGCACCAACCAGCAAATTAAGGTAACAGAGGGCTCCAAAGGCATATGGAGAATGTCTTATAGAGAGACATGCCCACATGGCTCACAAGCTATCCCCTAAATGATTATAAGCCATTAATATAGGGATAGAGAAATAACAATTATAACTATTAGATACATTGATCTATCAAACTGTTCTGGCTGTATTGCTTCAGGAGTCATGGTGCTTTGTCTCAAATGATCTATTCGTTTATGAATTTTATTCCCACCAATTATTGCTCAATGCTCATTATTGTTCAAAACTTGAGCGTTCAACACAGCAGATGATTTTCTATTAGATACCAGATCAGATAAGCCTGACCCAACTATTTCTAAAGAATCTGCATCTGAAGAGCTCATAATTGCTCATCCTAGGTTGCCAGCTCAAGAAATGCAAGCTGCGAGACCATACGTATCATAAAAACAATCATGGTTATAAGCCTAATTTTATATAGCTAATGACGAACTAATGGTATATTCAGGAGTTCTCTGTCTCCCACATATATTTTTTTTATTTTGATGCAATTTTGAACCATCAGTGCAAATCACATTATTTAGAGTATCTTCTATTAGTAATGTGTTAACCATTTCTTACACACGTAAGAGAAATCCTTTGATCTCTCGGACTATAAACAATGCCAAGTTGTTGCATTTTGCCTTGTGCTATAGTTTTCTGTTGACGCTGGAGGATGTAATTTTGAAGTCAGATGAATCAGCATGTGCACACACCCTCTGACTTATGAGATTCTCTTAAATATTTTAGTGATTGTTAAATAAGGGAGCGGTATTGAAACTGTGATCAAGTGCAGAAACACAATATAAACAATAGACATAAGTAGCAGTTATTTAAGTTGAAGGATCTTGAACCCATTGGGTGTCGCCGAAATCAAATGAGAACACAAGACTTGATGATATAACATGGTTGTAGCAAGTCAATTTAAGGCATTAATTCTTGTGCATGTTAGTGAAAGTTTGGGGCAAAGTAAAGGACAAATAATTATCAATGTTTCTCCTTTAACATTATGGGTTATACTTACATATCATCCCAGAGTATTTTGAGGTTAAAACATTAAATTTGGAAAAAGATAAAACAGGAAAAAAGAAAGAAAAATTACCTGTTACCGATTTGAGCTTTATAAAATAACACAGTCATGTTCTTTTCCCCACTCTTTAGCAATACATCAATGTATGTTCGCATATGATCTTTTCCCCAACCCTCCACTTTTAAGGGTTGGCAAAAGCGAAAATTGCAATTAAATTTTAAATAAGAAAAATAATATCTGATAAGTTTTAAAAATTTGTTGAAAAGCAACATTCATTTCTCATTAATAAATCTTTAAAACTTATCAAATATTACTTCTCTTAAATAATGGGGAATTGTCTTAGATAAAATTAGGGAGAGACTAAGAGAGAAGGAAAGTGGGTAAGGAAGCCTCGCATGGTGGCAGAAAAGAATCTCAGAATTTTCTGACTAAAATCTCTCCAAGGCTCCTCCATCTGACAATTTATCAAACAGCTTGTGCGTCTGAGCAAGAGTAAGGAGCTAATTGATTGCAGAGAAATGGCAGCATCCCTTACGGCGTGTAAAGAGGACCAAGCAATTTGACTAGCCCTCACACTCACTTTTTAGATTACTCATCACACTCTCAAACACAACATCATGCATGAATGCCAAAGGAAGGGCACTAACTCTCACACATGCTTGTGTACGCATAAAGTTAGGCAACTGAGACATACCTCTTTTAAATCCAAAAACCTATTGTTCTGATGAGTTTCTTCTTCAAGACACGATCGTCTCTATTCAAATTTGGGTCTCCTTGGTACTCGAGATAACTCAGACTAAAGCCACCGAGTTGCTTTATGGAATTCCTATCTAACATCTTAATAACACAATCAACGAACTGAACAACCGAAGGAAAACCATTAAACCATGTCCCATGGCACTGAGCTCCACCTTTTATTACAGCTTTGAATGTCATCGCATTCTTCCATTTTAGTGAGTGTGTTTGGTAACGATTATGAAGAGCCTAAACGTACTTTTAATGGTGTTTTTCTGTGAAACGAGATAATATCATTCACATATACACCTCGATTTATGTAAAAGTATTCTTTTTCAAACTGGCTAATGTGTCCGTCCACAAATTGCGGTTGAGATTAGTGGGGTGTAAGTTGAAGTTGAATGTCGATCTTCTGCTTTGCATGAAACTGGTTAACGCATAACCACGTAATTGCGAAAGATCACAAGACAATCAAAACGAATCGAGAAAGCAGCATGGGAAGATTTTCCATGGAACCCATTGTTTGATTGATTGATGGATTGGGGACACAAGGCCTCGACTCGAGAGCGCATGATGAAAGTGAATTAACTACCAATGTTTGTTTGGAAACCATGTTTAAAATCTAGGTTTTACAGGTTCCGAGATAAAAGTTAGGTTTTGAAAAGTGATTTATATTTGGAAAGTTATAGCTTTTACGGATTCCGAGACAAAAAAGTGGATAGAAAAGAGGAAAGTAAGAAAGAGAAAGAGAGAAAACGTAGGAAAGAGAAAAAAGGAAAAAGTAGGAAAGAGAAAACTTAGATTTTAAACCTAGGTTTTGACAACCAGGTTGCCAAACGAGCAGCTAAAGTATAAATGCTGTGTAACCTGGTATTCCTTGAGTGGAAGTAACGAGTTCAATTTTGCTGCTACAACCGCAGGTCATTAGTTAGTGTATGCCTATTTAAATAAAAAAAAAAGGTTAAAATATACTTTTGATCCTTTATGTTTGCGTCAAGTTTCATTTTAATCCTTTAAATTTAAAAAGTGAACTTTTAATACATCAAACTTAACGCCGTTAGTTTCTCTTAATGGAAATTGCTGACTCATTGAATTTAATTGATGACTGTGTAATAAAACGTTGACAAATCATACTCACATTTTAATTTTAATTTAATAATATAATAAATT
>JANTPZ010012308.1:0-10789 GCA_025593235.1 Vachellia pachyceras | reverse complement strand
AATTTGGTTAATGACAATTAATGAACTATCATCATTTTGAAATTTTTAAAATTAGAATCACCATTCTGACTTTTGGTATTTTTCAAGTACTTTTTGTGTTATTTCCCTTATTCATATTTGCATATTATTTTCAAAATTCTCATTTTAAAATATTTTTATTTTTATTTTATGTGTTAGTTTGTTAAATATTAATTATTTATGTAATTTATCCCAACAAGGGTTAGTCTTGATAGAATTGACTTTAGTTTCACGAATTCTTGATTTTGAATCTTTTAGAAATGCAAAAAATGCATAGTTACATTAAATTAGACTCATCAATACTTAAATTTGATACAATAATATATAACTATATAAAAAATCACTGTGAAAGAGAAAATTTCAAAATTGTAATAGTTAAATCATATTCTCTAAACAAAAAGAATCATATCAAACATAAACTTCTATATCATGATTTTCCCACAACAATTCTTTTTTTAAAAAATTGAATATAAAATTTTTATGAAGAAAAAGTCACGTTCTTTACTAGGGTGGTGTTGGTGAAATGATGAATTTTGGAATGCAATTGATCGATGAAGTTCATTGGAATGCAATAAAATGTAATCGGTGGGATGTAACGTAAGTGAACGATGATTACGTAACATTTCATTGATATGTTAATAAGAAATTATAAAATGGAATTTATATTTTATCTATAAAAATAAAAAAATGTAAAATAAATTTTTTAATTATATTAAAACTAAAAATAAAATATATAAAATTCTAAATATTAATATGACAGAGCTTCTTGGCTCTGTCATATTCTTATCACCGAAAACGTCCTCAACTTCTGCACAGAAAATTACTTCAAATATTTAAGAAAAATTTCATGCAAACATTTTTTTTGGTAAAAAAATTGCATAAAAAAATACTCCCACTAGCTGTAAATCTAAATGTAAAAGTTAGTTTTGAAGTGAATTTTGATTCTAATTATAATATTTTTTTCATTTTATTTCTTATATTTATCATTTTTCTATAAACAAATTTATCGAATTTATAAAGGGAAAATCACACATAAGTCCTATGCAAGCAAAAAAAATTAACCAATGGTCCCAAAAAATCTAACAATTATCCTTAGGTCCCATGGGACCTTTTTGTGATTAAATGAAGATGTGTAAAGTCAAAATTGTCCTTCACCCCAATAGTTTATGCTGACAATCCTAGCAGCTGCGGCTAACAACCCTAGCAGTAATCATTGACAACCCCATCAGGTTCTGCTAACAACCCCAGCAGTGATCATTGACAACTCCAGTAGTGGCATTGACAACCCCACCAAGTTCTGCTAACAACCCTAGTAGCTGCTGCTAACAACACCACCAGTGACCATGCAGGGGTTGTTAGCATGAGCTGTTGGGGTTGTTAATGTCAGCTGCATGTGGTTGTTAGTGTTAGCTGCATGGGTTGTTAGCAGTAGCTGCAGGGGTTGTTAAGGTCAGCTGCATGGGTTGTTGATGGCAACTGCTACTATTGTTAGTATAAGCTGTCGGGGTTGTCAATGTTCACTGCTTGTGTTGTTAGCTGCAGCTAGTGGGATTGTTAGCAGAACCTGCTAGGGTTATCAATGATCACTGATGATATTGTTAGCCACAGCTGCTAGGGTTGTTAGTAGAACCTACTGGGGTGAAGGGCAATTTTGACTTTACACATCTTCATTTAATCACAAAATGGTCCCATGGGACCTGAGGATAATTGTTAGAATTTTTGGGACCATTGGTTAATTTTTTTTGCTTGCATGGGACCTATGTGTGATTTTTCCATTTATAAACTAATATATAATATAATAATAAAATATTTCATAGAAATTATACTTATAATTAAGAAATTTATTTAATTTCACTAATATTTTTAAATTAATTAACTAACTCTTATATTAAGGATAAAAGGTAATACATATTTTTTTTTGGACGGTGATACATACTTAACAACATCCACAAAAATTGGATTCAAATCTAAGTGTGTTTTATTAATTTTTTGAGCTAAGTATATAATCCAAATATCAAATTGATTGAAACTGACGTATATATAAATCTGGTGATCAATAATATTAAAAGAACTGGGGACCAATGAATGGCACACAAAGTGACACGCGTTGCCACCAAATTGACTTCCCTTTCAAAATTCATATGAACCACTTCTCACTAGAAACGGTTTGATACATCTTATTATTCTTAATTTTTTAAACTGATATTTTTTAAAATTATTATTTAAAATATGATAGTTAAAATATTAAATTTATTTTAGATTTTATACACATTAAAATAATTTTCATAAAATTAAATATAAACAGTTCAAATCATATCTGAATAGTCAATATCCGATGGGCTGGGTGCTCATAATTTTTTGTGAACACCCGGACAGTCCATGCTAATCTAGTCTTTATTTTTTTATTACAAACGAAAATAAAAAACAAAAAAGACAAACAAAAATAAAAAAGGGAACTAAGTGACAGCTGCTGCTTTTAGAAAAACAATCGTAGAGTGTCCATTAAGGATGTAGTATCCACTACCAAGTGTATTCTTTACCATGCAATCAATAGCTTCATTTGCATTTATCTCGATAATTTTCAAACTGACATCCCGTTTGAGTATCATTTTTATTTGCTAATTAAGCTTTGTTCCTCATGAATATTCAATACCTCATTCTGGATAAGGCAAAGATAGTTTCCGGCAAGTTCAAGATCAAAGTGAGTTTCTTTACCCTAATATATCATGCTCTTTTAAGCCCCATTAAGCAGCCTCATAATGCTGCACTAATCTCTTCTTTATCCCATAGAAAATATAGAGAAAATTGGATTTTACACCCTCATCCATCCCATAATATTTTAAAGAATAAAAGAACTTAAAAAGTTTAGTCTAAATTATGATTTGTCTAAGATCTTGTTATAATTATTTCAAAACTCTGTACCAGCTTCCCTAAATTTGCATCCTGAATTTTTTCTTAAACAATAATTATAATTATCATATAATTTTAAAGTTAAACATCATATTTTTTAAAAAAAATTTGAGTCATTAAACGGAATTTTCCTCTCATTTTGTCGTGTGACTAGGGGACAAAAACGAAACGTCGTTTTGAAGTGGGTCTTCTCATCTCAATGTTAGAGCCTACGCTCTATCACTTCAAAAATATCATTCTATTATTGTTAATTTCTGTGGTTAATAAAAATATATTTTTGCATTTTATGTGTAGGCAATTCAATTTAAGATTGTACAAAATTCCAAATTACTATTGGTGGCCTTTGTATACTTTCTGTTCCATGAGTTTGACACAGGACTTATCTATAAACTAGAATTATTATTATTATTATTATTATTATTATTATTATTATTATTATTATTATTATTATTATAATATGAAGAAAATTTTGATCTGCAGATATAATCTGCAAGATAATTAATAATTTAAGTAAATAATAAATAGTCATATAAATTTGAATTATTATAAACACAGTTTTTTTTGAATCCATTGCTAATCAACCTGCTCTCACAATTGTCCTAGAAAATAAAAAATAAAACCTGCATGCATCATACTATTAATTTTTCTCTAATATATCTCTAACTAATTATAAAACTTCATAACTTATTAACCAGCCTTCTTTAACTAATTACTTTTATTGAGCTAATTTTAATATTTCATGAGAGATAACTAATTTTTAATTAACATAAAGTAATTAATTGAAGCTTATAATAAAACGATTGAACTGACAATTTTTGATGTAGCACAAGTATTTTTCTACTAAAAATAATTATGTTTTAAATATTATCACACACTAGAATAGGAGGTAATTTTAAAATTTCAAGAGAGATAACTCATTTTTAATTAACGTAGAGTAATTAATTGAAGCTTATAAAAACCGATTAAGCTGGCAATTTTTCCACTTAGCAAAACTATTTTTTAATTAGAAGTATTAATGTTTTAAGTATTGTCCAACACTAGAATAGGAGGAAGTAATGTTTTAGGGTGACGGTTTTAAATAGAAAGAATTTAGCAAGTAGTTTTTTTTTTTGGGGGTGGAATAAGGATTGTGATTATATTTAAATAGAAAATACGCCACACAAATCTATGGATTGGTAAGCCAAATAAACAAAATTAACAATACATTGGAAGATCTAAATTGTAGCGTTAGGTAATAGAGCTAGGGGACATCCGATAAAAATGGACGGATACAAAGGCATTAGGCAATGAAACGAGAGCAAATTTTTTCTGCTGTACAATTAGATCTTCTCATAAGTTCATCCAAACAATCTAATTAATCCAATCTCAATCTCTCTCGTAGTCATCACTACCTAATTAATCCTTTGAGACAAATGCTCTGTTTCCCAGTTCCTGGAATTGATGTTACTTCTTGTTTTTTTTTGGGTTAAAACGTTGGAATCCTCCCAATGAATATGGACTCTTCTCCCAATATAGATTCGAATATTGGTTCGTCATATTACGAGGGATTAACCTCATTTGGTAATCTCTTAATTAATCCTGCTACCAGTGATCTCTTACTCGTGGAATTGATGTTACTTTTTCTTGGCTTTTTCTGGGTTAAAGCATAGGAATCCTCCTAATCATAGGCGGACCTACGTTCATTAGAACGGGTTCAGCCGCACCCTCTGATTTCTAGAAAATTAGATATATATTATTACTATGTGATTTATTTTGCATCCGCTCATTTACTAATTTTGAACCCATTAAATTTTTGCTTAAATTTTTCTCAAAACATATTAAGAATAAGTTTCATTTATTTTGAATCCATTTATCTTGAACCCCCTGAGTCAAGATCCTTAGTCTGCCACTGCTCCTAATGAAAACAATCTTGTTTAGGGCACTAAATGTGAACTCCTCTTCTAACGGAGATTCAAACCTTGGTTCGTCATGTTGCAAGGGATTAACCCTTTTCACTATATCCAACCCCATTTGGTAATCTCCTACTCCTGCTACCAGTAATCTTGACAAGAACAAGAACCTTCTCTGAAGTGATGAAAACGAATAGCATCTCTAAGAATTATTTCTCTCTTTTCTAATTCAGATATGATGAGCTTCATTATCGTGTGACAATCACTGCATACTCTCAAATTCTTCATCACTCTCACTGGCGCTGATTTTGTTGGAAAGAGTATTCCAAAAGTTACTGCTAACTTTTCACTGTGATGGTTCTTCATGCTTATTTTGCCATTATTGAGTTCAGCTTCTGAGATATACTCAAAGGAAGCTTCTCAGTATTAGTGACACTTCTCTTTGTTCCCTCCAACATTTCTTCCAATCGTGAGTAAATCAATTGATTCATTGGGTGAGACAGATCTCCCACCACAAAAGAATGAACCTTGCTTCCTACTTCAATCCAACTTATACCGGGTTCCTTTTTAACCCTTCTATTTTGCATCAGCTTCCTAACTTCTAAAGCAGGCTTCCCCTTCCCAGCTTCATTGTAGATATTGTAAAGAAGCACATAAGATGCGGCTGCTTGAGGTTCGAGCTCTATTACTCTATTGCCAACACATTTCGCCATGACAGTGTCTTTATGAACTCTACAAGCACTTAACAAGGCACGCCATAATGCTGGATCATTTTCAATCCCTGAATTAATGATAAAATTTTGGGCATCTTCTAACTTCCCAGCACGACCCAACAAGTCAACAATGCAAGCACTGTGCTTTACATTAGCTGCTATGCCTTAATCTTTCTTCATGGTCTCAAAGAATTGTAGTCCTTCAACTAGACCTCCATGGCTACCAAGAAATGTGACCTGATTGGGCTCAATTCCAGAAGCAATCATCAACTCAAAAAGTTGTAAAGCTTCTGAGGCGCATCCACGTTGTCCACATCTGGACTCGCTGTCTCCTGGAAGGTTTGTTGAGCCAAATCAATATCTCCGGACTTTAAATACATGCAAATCTGTGAATTCTGAACAACCGCAAAATTGACAATGCCAGATTTCAATGCATAACACTGAATTTGCCCTCCAAATTTTGCTGTGGCCATATTTGCCCATGCACCCATCCACTAGATATGATAAATTCATCTGGTTTAATTCCAGATGCCAAGAGTTGATGGAACAAAGACAGGGCATTTTCAAACCGTCCATTTTGAACAGAACCTGCAATCATCGATGTCCATGCGACAACATCCAACTTAGGAGTTGAGTCAAAACACCTTAGCCCATCTTCATTTGAACAAGAAAATGAGTACAAATCTACTAGAGCGCTGCCAATGAACTCATCAGACTGAAGATTGTTTTACAAATTTGAGCATGAATTTGCTTTCCAACCTCCAAAGTTTTATCTCCAATACAAGCCTTAAGTATACTTGAGAATGAAAATTTGGAGGGCTTCAATCCTTGCTTTCTCATCTCAGAGAAAATATGAAGTGCTTCTCGTGCATACTTAGTGGAGTTAGTCTTCGCTTGTAGGAAGCCAGCAATCATAGCATTATACGTGATGAGATTAGGGTTGGATGTAAACTTAAAAATTTGAATAGCACTGCGTAAGTTTTCGGTCTTTGCATACATATCGAGCAATGCAGTCCCTACAACAATGTTTACGTCCAAAACGAGCATGACAATGCATCTATGAAGCACTTTACCAAATCGATCCATATTCTTTGTGCAACCGGCCTTAAGAACACTTCCTAAAGTACAGCTATTAAACATCAACCAAGATCGATGCATTTTCACAAGGATTTCAAAAACCTCCTCATTGAGACCTTATCGAACATAACCAGCGATCATTCAATTCCAAGAACTTTCATCCAAGACTGTGGAAGTTTCAAACAACAATCTTGCCTGTTCAATCTGGCAGCATTTTGAGTACATATCAATAAGAGAGTTGACCAAAACAACTTGATCACTCAAGCCACCCCCAAGAACCAAACCGTGAATTCTCCTGCCAAACCGTACATCCCCAGTGTGACCGCAAACCCTAAGACCGCCTGCGTAGGTAAACTTATCAAGTTTAAGCCCATCCGTTCTAACTTGATAGAAAGCACGCATGACTTGTCATACATAACCCTCTGGGAATACCCAGAAATTAATTAAAGAGTCATATGAAATGATATTGCGTTTGTGCATTTTGTCAAATAGGTTTTGATTGCTATACATGTATAGAAGGTTGTTGAGTAAAAATAAACAAGGTTGGAAGGAAGTCTTGTTCATATGACCATGAGCAAGTTTTCCATGTATCAGAGATCCGATTTTAATGGATGATCGAATTAATTTGGTGCAAGTTACAAAGTCTAAGAATAAGTAGAAGATAGAAGGTTGGCGATGTGGAGGAAGTTTGGATTAGTGTTTAAAAAATCACGTTCACAAAAATCGATATAAATCATTTCTCGCATATTTACCTCGTACATATTATAAATCACGTTGGAAAAGTAGTTTCTACCGCTAATACATCAATCTCCTTTTAACTTTGTATAGGTAGGCAACCATTTTACTTTCATGATTGTTTGGGTTTCATGTTGAAACCACGTTGTACATAAGTCGATATAAAATTTATCTCACATACTTACCTCGACTTGTGTAAAATCACTCTCCTAATGGATTCCCAATTTGAGCTTGATGTTTTTTTTTGGTAAAAAAACCTACAGTACTATATGACCAATTTTTCATTAGAAAAAGTCAGATATATTCTCCAAATGGTGCAGGGACCAATTTGTCAATTAGCTAAAGAATGTATCTTTCTTTTTTGTATGTCTTTGTTAAAACTTTCTTGATTTAAGTATATTTTATTCACTTTTTTATTTTAGATAATCCATTAATGTACAGAAACATTGTCATCGAAATTTTTTTGGTTCTGTTATATCAACTATTGCCTAAACAAAAATTATATGTTATATAACATTAATATATGATTATCATTAATTATGAATCACTTTAAATAATTAAATTCTAGTAAGTACTAAAGTTGTTCGATCATGGCATGATATGCATTCATGTCTATGTCTACTTTGTCAAACATTTTATATTAATTAATAATATTATATTGTATAGAGTTAGGTGGGGTTTCAATAATTTCTTTTGTTTTTTTAAACCAGAGGGTATCAATAATTTAAGATTCTCCGGTTGTGTTATTTTATATGAAGTTTGGTTCTGTTATCAATAGGTAGTAGAGCTTTCAACTTTTAGGGAAATTATTTTAAATTAAGAATTGATTTCTTTCTTATTCAAGAAAGTGAAATAGATGAGATCAGCTACAAACTAATTATAATTTATTTCATAAAATTTAATTCAATTTGACTCAATATATTATATTTTAACCATTTAATTGATTATTAGCCTTTATACTTTATGGAGAAAATCATATTAGACGTATTTATAGTTTTTCTCAATTTTTATTTTGGTATATGTGTATCTTTTTCTTAATCAAATCCCTTAATTTTATTTTCTGAACACAATTACATCCAATAATTTTAATTTACTAGCACTATTAGTCATTATATAAGTTAAAAAAGTAAAATTAAAGGTCTAATTAAGAGAAAAAATATAGATACCAAATTAAAATTTTGAGGAAAGTTTATATATACCTCTATTATGATTTTCCCTATTTTATGATCTGAACTAAATATTTTCTGTAAGTGTAGGGGCCAATTTATAAAATGCTGAAACTTGAAGAATTGAGTTAAATTATATTTTAGGGATTAGGTTTTAAATTGGAGCCAAGTCAAGGCTCCGGGAATTAGTTGTTTTTTAAATAAAAACAGTCATAGGTCCATTCTCTAGAATCTGCAGTGACCAATTTATTAAAAGGCTGAATACACACACATCGTTTTTACTGCTTTGAATTTAAATATATTTTATAAAACCATTTTTTCTATACCTATAATTTTCCTTAAATATATTTTTATATATTATCATTAGCTTTAATAATAATAAATGATAACCAATATTAGTTTATACTTTAAATAATTAAATTATGGTAAGCACTAGAGTAGTTGGAACCCAAGATGATATGCATCATGCATGCGTGTCTATTTTTTTTTAAAATAAGTGACAATTGACTTCCTTTTTTTTAAAAGAAATTAAGAAGAGAAATAAACCATTTTAAATTATTATATTTTAAAATACTCATATGTATCATTAAATTATATATCAATCTATATGTCTAACAAATTAGTTTGAAAAAAGTGATAACTATATTAGTTTAATTTTTAGTGAAAAATATATCTTTTATGTAACTTTCTTAATCTCTGTAAAAAAAAAGAGTAATTGAGACTTATATTCATTAATAATTTTGTGTTACTTTGAAATGTTTGAATTTTCTATCTCTAATTTCTACCCGTTCCAAATCCTATTATTTTTTTAATAATACCGAAATCGATTAACTAAGCTAGATTGCAAAAGCAAGGTAATACCTATGCTTCCTCATTAATCACCACCTTAAATCAACTTATCTCACGAGCTATATTTTAAGTGGCTTTTGTCATGAAAAAATTTTAAGTGGTTTAAATAAAATTTCTAATAAGTTATACTACTATTATTTATCAACTTTAGTTGTATTTATTAATAAAATTGTGTGTGCATAATTTCATTTCATGTCTCCATTTGCCACTTTCCTCTTAACATCATACATCCAGAGACAACATAGGATCACTGGTCTAAGATAGTAATGGGAATGCGAGCCAGCCACGGGTTGCGGGCTGGGCGGGCTAGCCCACCGGTGGCGGGTTGGGATTTTCCAACCCGCAGCCCGCCAACCTTTTTATTTTTTTTAAAAAATAAAAAATAAAATTCTTTTTCCTTTTTTTACCCAATTTTTTCTATAAGATTGCATATTTATGATATTATCTTTCAAATTCTATGAATAAGTGTTCAATAATTTTCTAAAAATAGAGTTTAATATTACTTTTCCCTTTGTAAAAAATATTAGGATGAAAAAAATGTAAAACAATACATAAAAAATATATATATTTTTTTTAAAAAAATAAAAACGGATTAAGCGGGCTGGCCAGCCAACCCGCGGGTTGAGGGTGACGGGCTGGCTTTTGCCAGCCTGCAGCCTGCCTCTTTTGGCGGGCTGGCGGGTTGGGCCCGCGGGCCCAACCTGTTTCACCGACACTAGTCTCACAGTAGTATCAGCAAAACGGGCTGACCCGTAAGTTGTATGCTGGCATGTTGCAACCCATGGGGTATCTGGGTTGGGCTTTACAGCCTGACCTTTGGCGGGCAGCCAAATGAACAGCTCGAGTCTGACATTGTGGGTTGACGGGTTAGCTTACCAGCCCGTCATATTTTTCTTCAATTCTTTTATCCTTTTTTACTATTTTTCCTTTTTTAATGAAGTTTTTTTACCCAATATATGACACGATATACATCACCGACAAAAGCCTTTTGTTATTAATCAGTAAAGCAACACCATAAATTGGAAGTAGTAATATGAAATTTTTAGTAAAACATGAAGCAAAAACATGAAGAAAAAGAAGTGGCTATGGCATATAGATATATTATACACACGTTGATACTTATATGAAAATTATAAAGCTTTAACAAATTTTAAATATATATATATATATGCAGGTTAGTCTGCGGGCTATTTGGGTTGAGCTTATGCAGTCTAAACCTGTACCGCGGGTTCAACCCGTTTTATTGGTATTATCTCAGAGTCTGACATTATGTTTTCTGGCTCTTTTTTAACCCGTGTCAAATTTGTAATACAAGAATGCAAAAAACAAAAGGAAAAAAAAATACATATTTGCTAATCTGATTTCATAGGAAGTTTTAAGTTGATCCTTTGATTCTATAATGTATTTTTTTTAATTATCTAATCTCGATTTT
>JANTPZ010012306.1:0-11171 GCA_025593235.1 Vachellia pachyceras | reverse complement strand
TTAGTTATCGCCTTCCCTTTCTTTTTGACTAATAGAGTCGGTCGTGGACAAAATAAAAGCAAGCATATTTTCACCGAACAAGAAACAAGACAAGGGGGTTACGAACGTGGAAGAATATAATACTCACATAGCAATATACGCACCATACAGAATACATTATTATTCATAATGATAGTAATTAAGAACGCCTACCTAATTATGGTCCCACCAACCCTTCAAATTCAAAGCAATGAAAATAATGGTTTGTTTAGCATGCAGCTGGCTGGGATTGACCGAGTCTTTGATCCACATCGAATATAATTTTTTAAGAGTGTCTGGTAGCTCGTGTTCCTTTCTGCTAATGACTCTGAATTTTCATTTGTATGGGCAATGAATGGCAGAAAATGACAATAAGTAATAAATAATAATTTATGGACAATTTATGAAAAATTTGATTTAAAAAGAGAAAGAGAAAAACATAGAATAATAGTAGAAAAAAGGGAAGATATAAATTTAGATAAAAAAATAGCAGAAATTGCATGTCGTATATAGGATAAGATATGAATCATATATTAAAAATTTTTTAATCAAAAAAATATTAATAGACAAGAAAAGACAATGGTAAATATAAATATGATGAATGCAATAGAACAAGTTAATGAATTCAATGAAGATGATATAGAAAAAATAATGGGACAAGAAGAAGAAAATATAGGAAAAATAAGAGAAAAATTTGTAAATGCAACTAAAATAGGAAATATAGATGAAATAAAACAAATAAATATGGAAAATGTTAAAAATGATATAATTGAACCGAAAACTAGATCTAGAATGAAGGAAATCAAGGTGAAACAAGTACTATAAGAGATAATTATTGAAATTCAATGGAAATAGAAAATGAAAAATATAAATTTATATCATAAAGAACCTTTATCAAATACTGATATACCTTAAGAAATAATTTTTAAAACACCTAAGAAAACAGAATTTACTCCTACTCCTTTAGAATAGTATCATACAAAAAATATATCAAGTATAGGAATCTAGTTAGACTTAGATTGTAAATTAGATATAGAAAAAAGATTAGAGAAATGGAGTAAATCACAAGTATTAGCTTTAATGAATAGAAATATAGATACAACTACTGTTGGTAGTATAACTGAATTAAGTTTTAGAGGAAATGTACATAATTGGTGGAAAAGTAAAGGTCATGAATTTAGAGAACAAGCAAGAAGTGATCGACCATATGAAAATAGAAAATAATATTATAACTTATTAGTAAAAAGATATGAACAATTACTAAGAGATGAATTTGTTGGAAGAAGTGGTGCCTTAAATAAAGAAATAAAAATTTAGAAATCTATATAAAAATTACATGAAATAGAAATTTGTACTTTAGATCCAAAATATTTAAATCAATATACATATGTAAATTTAAGAAATATTATTGTGAATCAAGAATAGAAAATTATCAAAATCAAAAATTTTATTTAGATTTATTTTATAGAAAATTACCAGAATTAATATCACAAACTATAATAGATGATTATAATAAAACATTTATAGATAAACCAGAGTTAATGCATCATTTATATACAATGGGAAGAAGAAAAAATTATTTGAGAGAATATTTATCAGATAAATGTGAACAAGCATTAAGAAATATAAAATACTATAAGACTAATAAAACAATATTAAAATGTGGAGAATTGGAAACACCTCATAGATGGGGATGTAATGAGAAAGAATAAAAAGAGAAAAGAGAAAAGGTAAACAAAAATATAAATTTAAGAAATATCCAAAAGAAAAATTTTATAAAAAAATTTAAACCCAAAAGATATTTTAAGAAGGGAAAAAAGAAAATGAGATATAATAAAAAACTTGTAAAATGTAAATGTTATAATTGTGGTGAAATATGACATATTAGTACAGAATGTAAAAAAACCAAAAAATAATAAGAGAATGAATATTTTAGAAAATGAAGAAAAATATGAATTAGAATCTATAGAATTTAATGAACCTATATATAATGATATAGAGGACCTAGAAATGGAAATTTAAAAGCTATATAAAGAGAATGAATTATCATGTAATGAGGAATCATTAGATGAAGAATATGTAATATCTTCTATAGAAGAAGAAGAAGAAAATTATAAATTTTATATGATGAGAGTTCACAAGAGTTCTAGTATATTTCGGGAATATGTTTCTAAATTATTATTACTTTTAAAAGATTTTGCAGTAATTTATATTGATGGTATTTTAATATTTTTAAGAAATGAAAAAGAACATGAAAATCACACTATAATTGATTAAATTATGGGTTAACGTGTAATTTTAAGAACCCAGTGTTTCTTAAGAGCATCATCTCACACAATTAATTTTCCAATGTTGTAAACTTAGACATATTCTATTTTTAAAATGGTGTAATTTCATCAAACCTGTTAGATTGGCGCAAACGTCTATTATCAAAACGGAAGTATAACAAGTAGGACCCACTTTTAAAAAATCAAAAGGACACTTAGAACCAATTTAACAGAGTTGTTAAAATCACACAATTCCTGAAAGGTTATGCCCATTTTAACACATTTTCAAAATTTAAGTATATCATATGCATACGATGAAAAATTATATCCCTAAAATTGCATCTTAACCTTTAAATTATATGCTCTAATTAATGTTGGATACTAACATGGATGATGATTATTGGTGAACAGGGACTTATCGTTTAACAGAGGTTTGAAGGGTCCTCTGTCTCTACAATTAGGAGATATGATGAATCTCTATATAAGTTTAATAATTAATTAACACCTTTTGGCAAAAAAAAATTTAATCAAGACCTTCACGACGTCGTTCAATTCTTTAATTTGAATATATATATATACACACACACACACATATTGAGACACACACGAACGAACGTACGTACGTATAGTTTTTTCCCCCATGGTGATGTGTTTCGTCATTCTCCTGCGCTTTATTATTAGATTTTGGCTGGTTGCGGCTTCAGCGGTAAAATCCCAAATGAATTGGGAAATCTCTCAGAACTATCTTTCCTGTAAGAACTAACTCCGAGGATACCGATTCTCCGCCGTCGTCATCTTCAAAATTTATAGGGTGTGACAAATTCTCTTGAAAGGAGGAATGTAATATGGCTAGCTACCTCTCCGTCCCAATTACTCACCAAACGACACGTCCATTTGAGATTAATTTTCGTGGAAGTCAAAGCAGAAATATTAGCCGCCAAACAAAATGCATGAAAGGACAGTAATGATATATGTAATTGTTAGACCGAAAATTAAGGTAATGAACAAACAGTAATGATAGTGTTAGGGGGGAAATTAGGGGGGAGCACTTATTCATGGGCCCAACAAGTATAAAAAGTTAAGGGTCCGTTCGGGGTGGTTTTGGGTTTTAAGTTTCAAAATTTTAAAAAAATGATGAAACCAGTTTTTGTTTTTAGCTTTTGGTTTTTAGTTTTTTTGGTTTTCAATTGGAAAAAGGTATTGTGAATTAGAAGTAGGTAAAGGTAAGTCAATTCAACTATTATACAATCAAATGATGAAAAATAATAAATATAATGAAAAATTAAATATAAAAACATAAAAACAATAGTAACTAAGAATAATAATTGATCCAACAAATTTATCCCTCCAAAAGAGGAAAAATACAAAATCGTACTCGTTTCAAATTACATGAATGTAATTACGGTGCTTACATTAGTTGCATTCCATAATTGTTGAGCTAATCGATCTCGAAATGTAGCCATTCGACGAATATCTCTTGCAGTCAGTTGTGGTGGCACATATATTCCTCTGTGGCATTGTTTCTATTCGATTCTTCAACTTCCAATTCAACATTTTCATTAGCATATTGTGTAAATAAAGGATCATCTTGCATATCCATCCTAATAAAGTTGTGAATGACACAACATGCAAGTGGTATATACTTTTTCCGTTTCAAAGCATATGGCAGCATGGATTTGAGAATAGGAAAGCGTGCTTTTAAGACCCCAAAACATCTTTCAATGACATTACGTAAAGAAGAATGCGTGTAGTTAAATAATTCTTCTTGACCTTGGGGTGATCTCTGGCCTCTATAATCACGCAAGTGATATCGTTCTCCACGATATGGTGAAAGAAAGCCAGGCATATTAATGTATCCAGAGTCCACTAAATAGTATTTACCCTCAGGAGGAATAGGGAAATGATTCTCTGTATTATGAATAGTTTCTAAAAAAGCCGTGAGTCATTTGCCGTACCCTCCCAACCAACCATAGAAAATGTGAACTTCATATCAAAAGAGCAACAGCACATGGCATTGATAGTGGGTTCAAGTTTTCTTCCACGATATGGAATTTGCTTATCCTTTGGAATGCATGCTAAAATATGAGTACCATCAATAGCTCCTACACAATTCTTTAATGAAATGAAAAAAAATATTAGTAAAGGATATTTATATTCAAATCATTTATAAGTTAGTGTCATATTTACCTTGAAAAAATGATAATATCTTGGATTAAATCGTATCTCTAGAGCAACTTCATCCAACGGAGGGTGAATAAGAAATTCTTTAGAAAGAGAGCAAATGGCTTTTAGAACACTCTTGAAATGCTTATGAATTGTGTCCACTGAATGTTGAAATCGATCACCTGCAAATCTAGTTCGCACTGTTTGACAAATAATGAGTAGAAATATTGCAACTTGCTCTTGAACAGTCAAAAACCTAGTATCTTTCATTTTATCTCTGTCTTTTAGCAGCTCACACAATTTAATTAACTGGGATGCAGTCATTCCAAAGGTTTCATAACAAGTCCTTGGATGGCCATTTAATACTTCAACCACCCATTCATGCCCTGACAATCTTGAAGTCCTTTGCGGTTAAGGTATTGGTTTCAACAAACTATTATATTCCAAGTTAATATAAAGACACATAATATGTTGGAGCTCTTCTTCATCATAATCATATATCAAGTTCTTAATAGTCAAATCCATCACAAGTATCCTGCAAACCAATGACAACATGGCTGAATAACATTTATAATTCCATAATAAAGTGAAAACCAATGATACTACGGAACCATAATAAAGGAGGTTTGCTCAAACTAACCCATTTTGTTATTTTTGCCACACTATTTTGCATCCAAGAACGCATTTCCCAGAGAGAGTCTACCACCAAGATTAGCCTCTTCAGTTTTGGATTCTTAAAAATGGTTGACGGCCATAAGCATGTAATATATGTATGTGTGTGCATGTGCGTCTGTACACACACAGACTGTGTGTGTGTGTCTATATTTATATCCCTCCAATAAATCCTATACTTTTCTTTTTCTTTTTTGATCATCCTCATGACGCACACTAATATGGATCCCCAATCAGATTAATTTTATGGCAATAGAAGAGGGACACACACACACACACAAAAGACATAAAACATTATACTGGACCAATATATATTTAAAACAAAACATGATACAAGGCATTGATCGAACTACATTTCTTTGGCTATAAGGTGTAATTTTTATTGCCAGCAAGATGGGACCAGTTACAAGAAATTATTTCACTAGTTACGGTCACACTGCCTACTCATAACAAAGTCAAACGAAGTTGGCAAAAAAAAAAAGTCAAAGGATGCAATGATAATCAAATTCCAATGTTATCATACAAATGAAGGGGTGAATTTACTTCTTCACTACTTGGAGGATAGAGAATATGGTTTGAGCAACAGTGAGTAAGAGGAGTGCAATTGCAGCAGCAGAAGCAACAATCTGCCATGGTGTACGACAATAGTCACGTTTAAGAGTTGCCTTCATCTTGTGCCAACGGCTTTGACAATATCCATTCAACCTTTTGCAGATATTATGATATTCAGAATTGAAAGTTGTTTGAATGATATTTTCCCAAAGAACATTAAATAATAAAGCAACATTATTGGTATCACCTAAATAGGTTTTGACTATTTTGTTGTGAATAAGGAGATCCACATCTTTGTATGTGTCTAGTAGACAATCCAACATTAGAGCATAGTCAGAAATGTAACTATGATAAGGATAATGACATTGTTCTAATGCTATCGTATTACAAAACAAAAGTTCAGTGCTATCTTCCACCAAAATTTGTGGAACTTCTAGTTTATGTCCTGAAAATTTCAAAGCTAATGGATACGTGTTCTTACTAGCCTTTAACTTTATGCTTGCTTCTTGCAATGCATTCGCATTGTATAAAAGAATTCCACCCTCTATAAATAAATCCCTTGGAGACATTTTCTCTGGCAAGTAAAACAGTCTAAGAAGATCTGTAAAATGCTTTATCTTTACTTCAGGATTAGGCTTTAATTTTTGTATGTTAAAATACCCAAAATATGCATATGTGAGCCTAAGAAATGAGAGGGAGGCATGGGGGGAAAGCCTTATTGAATAGCTCTTCAATAACAAAGAATGGAAGTTGATTCTCAAGTAAAAGCAAATCTTTACGTATGGAATCATCTTGCCATGGTTGCGACAATTTAGCATCTTTGCCTTCTTCGTCAGTCCAAAAAGTCATGAAGAGTTCAATGATGAAGCCAGCATCCATTAATGTCAATTCCACAAGTTGTTGCTCAGTAATAAGTTTAATGGTCCCTGGTTCTTTTTCAGTAATAATCTCAATGGTCTTTGAATGAGAAGCACGAACTTTTGGCAGCAAACGTTTTACAAAATGAACCAAATTGTCCAAGCTTGATATAGTCCTTTGAGTAAATCTTTTGAACAATACACGTTTATGCCTTTCCATATCTTGGAGCCTCTTATTACCATAATGAAAGGGGCCAATTGAAACAATCTTTCGGGTGTAAGCCTCTTCTTTAAGATGAAGGAGTGTGGTTGGCACCCGATAGGTACAACACTGGTAACAAGAGACCATCTCCACAATCTTGAATCATTTTTTTTTATCTCTAGTGGCCTCATCTTCCACTTGTGTAGTTTGATTTAGAATGCAACCATGAATTACACAAGCAATAATACACGCATATAAAGAGCCCCTAATCCAAGAGAAAAAAGAAAGAAATAAAAAATACTAGGGGCTTCTTTGATGCCTAAAACTTACCCATTGAATAGAAAAACATGGTATAAGTTGAGGGGGAAGTTAGGGGAATCCCAATCAGCCTGTTTGGGGATCACGTTGAACAGCGATCCCCTTTCAAAAATGACGTTCAACAGTGTTTTTCTACAAAACGAGATAATCTTCTTCACATATTTACTTCAGCTTATGTAAAAATACCCCGACTTGCGTAAAAATACTTCTCCAACGGTTTACCAAACACACAATACTTAATTGTTGATGGTTATTAATTTTATCGTCAAATTTGTTGAAAAAATATCTAACAATCAAATAACAAACTATTAAATAGGTTTAAATTTTAATTCGTTCAATATCCATTCAGTATCTTAAAGTATGTTTAAGGTGTGTTAAACACGTTAAAGTATATTGTATTTATCTAACATATTGAAGTACTTTTCTACATGCGTACAACACCCAAAAGTATTTTGTTTATCTAATACCTTGAAGTTTTTTCTACATGTATCTAGCACTCTAGATTTTCATGTAGAGTACTCAACACGGTTGAAATGAACTTCAAAGTACTGTACCAACCTTTACGCTTTTCTATTTGTCCAAAAATTGTTATTAATTGACTACTAGAACAGTGAAATGGAAGATACTAAAAAATATTTACGATTAATTATTAAAGCATGTATTTATAGTTTTTTTATACATGATCATGTAGTTATAGTTATTACTACCATTAAGTAAAAAAACCTGACGATTGTATTAAATAATTGTCGAATAAATTCCAATCAAAATGGCAAATATATTTGATGATGAAACAATCGTAATTTAACATGCAATCTGACAGTACTATGTCGTTGAAATGAAATACAGTTAGGCTTAGAAAAGTCTAATAATTTGGAAATAAGACCGAAGCAACGTTGAAAACGGTAAGAAAATAGAAAGTAAACAAAGCAAGAAAAGGATTCATATAGACCTGTTGTTGCTGCTGCAAATAATTAGAGGATGAATACGAAGGTTGAGAGGAGACAAGTGGCTGCAGCTCCACCATCTGTTGAGCACTCTCAGACAAGTCGTTTTGATTCATGTCATCAGCTATCTTCCTCTGAATCTCAGTATGCATTAATGCTTCTGCCATCTAAACTTAGATCCATTCATGGTGTTAGGTTATATAATAGCCAAACAAAACAAATCGTATATTTTGAGATAAATCATTGAATACTTTACAATTGCTAAGAATCTGTTTTTTAAAGGACGTCGCAGCCAATGACTTCTCATGTCCTTCACAAAGACGTCCAATAAAATGAACGTAAAAAGCGTCTGCCTTAATAATGTTGGTAGTTATTGAAGTTCGAACCATGAATGCTACAAAATGCTAATCAAACAAAGAACAGGAGCATTACCACGGTACAGTTTACCTCTTGGGCTTTCAGCGAAGAGAAAAAAGTTGAACGGCGACCCCCACCGGCAAGAAATAACATATCCCGCGAGCAGAAGAAGGTCGATCTGCTCTGCTCATCAACGTTAGTGTCGATCATAATATATATTGGACGCAGGGCGCTGTGTGTCTCAGTTGAAGCTAGTCAAGTCAACATATTTTTTTTTCCTATCTTTTACACATAAGTCCTGTGGTGTGGTTACTTGATACAATAATGAACTATAAGTCATGGGCATTGGTTGATGTTTAGGTCATATTCAAATTGGAGCAAAAACTACCGCAGCACGCGTCTGACACTTCCTTTATGAAAAAGCACCACTTAGGCTATGTTTGGTTTGATGGAGGGAAAATGGAGGGGATGTATAGGAGGGGATGGCAAGGGATAGAAAGGTTTAAGTTTACCTTGTTTGTTTTAGTTAGAGGGGAAGGAGGAGGAATGATTTTTAATGATATCTTGATTGGTTTAGGAGGGGAAGGGAGGGAAGTTAATAACTAATTTACCATTTTACCCTAATATGTTGATTTACATTTATTTACTTATACAATTTATTTAAATTAGTTTTTACTTATAAAACTTAATCACTAATTCTATTTAATTAATTAAAATAATTATTAAGGTACTTCCTTCATATAATTTATTTAAATAATTAAAAATAGGATTTATATCTAGCTTAATTTTACAATACTTAGTTTATGATTAACCTGCCATCAATTTAAAATTTTATTTTGAATTACCAAGCTATAAAATGCTAAACAGCCCCTTCAAAATGAGGGGAGGGGAGGGGAGGGGAGGGGAGGGGTAAATTTTGGATCCCCTCCACTTCAAAATTTTAAATCAAATAAGGGGGGATTCATTTTTCATTCCCTTCCATCCCTTTCCCCCCAACTAAACAGCCCCTTATGAAAAAGGAACAATAAAGGAGAGAATACATAGAGTTAAATATAAAGACACATCCTTTAAAAAGAAAGATTCTCAATACAAAAGAAAGTCTGCTGCACGGGAAAGTCCAGAGACAAACAAATTTAGATTTCATTAACTGTCTTCTAATTCAATAGATTTTGTACTTTATCATTATTTAATATACATTATACCATGAGAATATGTGAACACAATATTCAATTGAGGATAAATTTATATATTCATATAAAAATGCAATGACATCTCAATACTTATTTGTATTAATAAAATAATAAATAAAAAATGGATGACGGTATGTTTAACTAATTTTTTTTTTCATGTATACCCATGTCCTAAAGTAATTTGTAGTGCAATGTCACCTATAAACTTATTAAAATGGTGCAATCTCATATGTTCCTAATAGAACCTTCGGTTTGACTATTAAGGGTTGAGTCATTTGGTATTTAGACCAAACAAATCTTAGTTGGCAAATAAATTCTTGGATGAACCTCGTGTGCCAACTCATTTATGGTCTAACCAATAAAATTATAACAACACAAGCATTTTTTCCTTTTATAATTAAATGTTAAGATTCGTAATTTTCTAAACAAAAAAAATTTCAAATTACTTTCCTCTTGGTACTAATTTGTCTTAGTAAAACAATACTTAAAAATGGAAGAATGTGGATTCAGCATTATAAAATATTTTCTATATATACGCAGCATCCTAAAGTAATTTATAGTGCAATTTCACTTTTAAACTTGTTAAAATGGTACAATCTCACCTTTGAGTTGAGAAACAGGCTGACTCTTGGGTTGGCCACAAGCCGAATGGTGCGGCATGTTTTTGCCATGAAATATTTTACCCCAATGAATAGCCCATTTTTTGCACGTGATCATGCACTACTACTCCTATCATTTTGTTACCTAACTCTCATTAACTACTTCAATCTTGTTATTGATATAAACCCTAACTAACCTTTATCGAAGAGATTAGATAAGTTAAATAAATTATTTTATATCATATGCATTCTGAAATATTTATATGTATTATTAGATTATACTAATATAAATGAAGATTAAATAAGTTAAAATCGCACCATTCTAAAAAGATCGTGCCCATGTTGACACATTTTTAAGATTTAATGGTATCATACGTTTATGAAAAAAATTTCTATTCCTAAAATTGTATCTTAACCTTTAACTTATATGCTTTAATTAATGTTGGATACTATAATGGATGAAGAATATTGGTCAACAGGGACTTATCGTTTAAAAAAGGTTTGAAGGGTCCTCTGTCTCCACAATTAGGAGATCTAGGGAATCTATATATAATGTAAGTTTAATAATTAATTGAGACCTTTTGGCAAAAAACATAATAATTAAGAGCTTCACGACATTGTTCAATTCTTTAATTCGAACAATAGATATGATATATATGTATGTATGTAAAGGAGGTTTGCTCCAGCTAACAGTTTTGCTATAATATTAATAATAATGAGCTATAAGTCATGTGCATTGGTTGGTGTTTAGGTCATATTCAAATTGGAGAAAAAAACTACCACAGCACGCGTCTGGCACATCCTTTATGAAAAAGCACCACTTATGAAGAAGGAACAATAAAGGAGAGAAACCCACGGGCGTCGTGGTGCAGTGGTCAGCGCGGCTGTCACCACCCCAGGGGTCGAGTGTTCGATCCCTGGGAGCAACGCTCGGGGGTAGAGGTAACCCACCCTTGGTGCAAAGCACCTTACAGGGGTGCGCCACGTGTATTCCTCGCTCCGGATTAGTCGGTTGCCCCGGGTTACCTGGTC